>VWZI01017619.1:411744-533125 GCA_013396835.1 Psilopogon haemacephalus | reverse complement strand
TTTCATTCTTTTTATAACAATTATTTTTTTACCAGAAGACTTCACGTTTTATAAGACTTGAAATCTTATATAACATTTCAAGCCACAGCAGAGAATTTGGTCACATTTTTATTACTTTCTTCACATCATTCTAGTTTATTCGCCCTATGGAAAACTCAAGCATTTTATGTTGATTATTGCATAAAAATCCTTTGACATGTCTCTGAAAATATGGCAAGTCTGTTGTCTTTGGAGAAAACACTGCCTGACTGCCTGGTGTAAAAATATTTTACAAATAGAAATTCTCCATAAATGCTTCATTTAATTTTAATTTAACTTGGGGAGAGATTTTCTATTAATCTTACTTTTTTTTCTCTCATGGGGTTTAAAAATATTTTTTTCCTGATGACCTTTAACTCTTCTAATAATTGTACTAATTATTGTAGCTATGGAATAAAGTTCTAGTCAAGGTACTCCTTTGAAAGGACAAAACCTCCCTTATCACCAAAGAAAATGCGGAGCAAAATAACAGAAATTCCAAGTTTTGTGATTTACTTTCAGTGGCCTTGTCTATCTTAAAACCACTGGAGGTGAAGTCTTGAGAAGTAGCTCTATGAATAAATAATTCAGCCTGAGCTCATCAAAATGCCCACTTGACAAGAACTGTGATATGCATCTAGTGTCAGAAAGGGAACAAGGGTTACTTTGGTCCTAGAATCCAGTTTGTCATCTAATATTTCCAGTGTCCTCTGAGGACCCCACAGGGAAATCAATAGCAATTTATGAGGTTAACTGTAGCTTTTGAGTAAACACTATAATATTTTATGATGGGAAACATAGTCATTTTCTCTTTTATGTAAAAATTACATTGACTAGTTTGAAACCCTTGCTATTCAACATCAGATAATGCCTCTCATTTATTTCCTTTTAAAATTTTCCCCTTTTTTATTTTCTTTTTTCTTTTTTTCTTTTCCGTTAAACAAAACAGATTTCGGGGGGCTTTAAGCCAGTAAGATAATGAAATGGACTTTGTTTTCTGAGAATAAAGTCTTACACAATTCATAACATAAAAATGGTTTGCTTCACATTCAATTTTATTATACACTAAACATGTGTCAGGCTAAGCCCACCTGATGTAGCTTCTAGATAACATTATGGTGAATGTCTGAGTTTTAATCTAAGATGTTTTCCTCTCTCAAGGCCCAGGACCAGTTTCCCTTTTCTGATGTTTATTTTTTCGGGGGAGATTTTCATTCTTTATGCCCATCAAATCACAATACGTACATTAGAGGAGACCTCAGTAGTCCCTTTGAGCAGGTGTGGTGTTTCCTTGCTGTGCAGGAAATATGTATGCATATTTGTGTGGGCCTGAGATCAAATGGAACTTGAACTATCCCTCATCAGTCTCCCTGGATGCAGAAAGATGCCTTGCTGGCTGCTTTTAGGAATCTCAGTGCCCCTTGTTTCATTTAGGCTTGCTCACAGGAAAGAGGGATATGACATGGTCCCAACTCAAACTCTTCCATTCTTTTGCTCCTCCCCAAGGACTGGGGTGGAAGAACAGAGGATGATCAGCTTTAGTAGTACCTGCAATTATGACAAGCCTTTGTATGATTTCTGAGACATCATGAGGTTTGTAAGCTAAAGCCTATGTCTGTTTCTTTCCATATAGTCAATAAAAGGTACACGTGATTCCTAGCGTTCATAAGGCAAAATGTTGTATTTAAAACTAGATATCTTCAAAATGGAAGAAATATCAACAATGAAATTCTGTGGAAACTTTCACAACCCCTCCATGAAATGTTTGTGACCTAGGTCCTGGTTACAAATATACTTCAGATGGGAAGAAAAAAAAAATTGCAAAAAACCACCACCGGTGTTCATACAGTGTGAAATAAAACTCACTAAACATCCTTCCCCATCCACTTCAAACTAAAATCACTCCTGGCAGACAACAGCAGCTCTAAGAAAAAATTTATGGACTAAAATAAAATCACTGAAATGTTCCTAATGTAAGGATTATATATTTCTCCCAACTAGCCCTTTATTAAAGGTGTAATGGTGTAATGGCTATTTCATTTTATATCAAAGCAGCTTTTCAGTTATACTCTACTAGAATAGAAAAAAAAAATGTTCAGAACAGTTTCAAGATTTTTTTTTCTATCAAGTTCTATCTGATTATATAGTTAAAAAAATCATGAAATTAATCTTTTATTTATACACAGATCAGAATTTTCATCTGCAGCACAAGCATGATCTTCATGCTGCCTTTGGGGTGAAATGAGCTCTGACCTGCAGAAACCATCCTTACCAGGGGTGAGAAGTAAGCCAGATCTTGCTCCTCCTCCGCCTTGGTCTCCCTTTGGCAGGATCTGTGTTTTTTACAAGACGATTGGATGACGGTGAAAAGCAAAGCTGTGGCCACAATGTAAATTCTGATTCTGGCCACAAAGGTGGAAAACCAGCACTTTATCACCAAGCCACCCAAGTAATTGATGTGATTCCCAGTTATTTAAGAACAAACATAAAAATCTACAGACCAAATTCTTCCCCAAATCTCAGCCTAGCAGGCTCACTGCCTCAGATTGCCTCCTCTCAAAGGAGTTGCAAAATGTGTGAGCCAGCGGTGACTCTGATTGACTTTATTTCCTTCAATTTACCCCACAGAGCTCTCCTCTGCCCAGGAGATTAATTTCATTTTTCCTTTAAAAAAATCCACTTACCTGTCAAACTTTTCCCCCAATTATACCACAGAACTGAAATAACATTTTTAAAACCTCCAAATAAGATTTTGTGCTGTTGAAAATTTTAGAGCTTTTAGAAGCTGGTTAATTTTTAAGATCTCAGAAAAACCGTACACAGTTGCTTTAAATAGCAATGAAAGGCTGATTCAAGCCATTAAATTTTATGTTGTGTGTAATGTTGTAATTGATGTCAAGCCTTTCCCATATTCTTCACACTGACATTGGGCAGTCTCCTAAATGTTTCAAGTACGGTTACAAGAGTCCAGACCAAGTAAAGTACCAAGAAATGGATGGCAGAAACAGGAATTTATTGCTAAGAAGAGAAAGGTTCAAAAGTTAAATAATTAAATGGGAGCCAAATTTTGTCAGTTCTTTTCCCATCCATTTATTTTGGAGGATAATTGAGTGCATTAAGTATTCTGCTGCAAACTGTTTCTTCTGTGTATGCATATAAAACTTTATTGCCCCTGTAAAAAGCATGCTGTGAATTCTGATGCTTCTGTGTATTTGGGAGCGTACAATTATCCTCTTTGCAGGAAAACGCTTTTACCTACATCTTAAACTGCACAAACCGACTTCCAAAGGGGCAGCTGCTCAAGAGCATTGCTTTCAGTTTAGAGCATTGCTGATGAAAAACTGCAAATTCTGCTCCAGTTTCAATAAGTCTCTCCTTACAGGAGATTTCAGTACAGTGCTTTTGCCACTTTTGCTGCCTTCCTGGTAATTCTTAAGCAGTTGTGGAAAACTTGCAATTATTTAAGGCAATGCTAAAACTAGCTGGATAACCTCATTTATGCAAGAGCAATGCCTGAAATTAGCAAAACCAGTCTGTGTATAAAGACACAGATATGAGGCTCAAATGAGGAGAAAAGGTAACTAAGAACAAGATATTTCCCTTTGCTACACTGTGTTTCCGTAGGTTTTATTCACACTACTAAGTGAAACAGAAATCATCCCTTGTCCCATGTGAAATCAGGCTAAGGACTTTTCCCAGTAAGCAGTTTATATCAAGTCACCTTGCTTTGAAGGACAAGGAAGTTTGCTTTGAAGGACAAGGAAGGACACAGAGATGTGCACATCTCAGAAATTATACTTCAGGCATACCCAAACCTACTATCCCAGTCATTGCATCCAAGCCAAGACATGCAACAATCCAACTTCCAGCCTCTCCACAATTCCTGCAGCCCTTAACCATCCAAAGATGGGAAATGCAGAGCTACCTGTCTTCAATTACTTTCCAGAGCAGCAGCACAGCTTCAATGGCCAAACACTGATTCGGGGGTGGTGCCCAATCATTTGCTTGGGAGTTCACGAGCACTTGGAGATATACTTTTTTAAGCTGAATTGCTTAAACTGACACAAACTGAAACCACCATCCAACTACTTTCACATCCATTAACATAAGGAACACCTCACTGGGTAAGTTTAGGACTTTCATGTGTGTGTTTGTGTCCTCCCTGGTGTCGTTGCTTTATAGCACAAAAGTCAAGGGTGCCTACAAATTTCTCAGGACAAGGCAAACTCCTACAGGGATTAAACATTGTCACCATGGTCACTTCACCTCACCTGAGTGTAAGCTGTAGTTTTTCACTCTTTTCTCTTAGATTTCATGTACATTTACAAGAAAAAGAACAAAACCAGAACTATGAACTTGACATATTTTGGAAGAGGATGCAAAACAGAGTGAACCACACAACAGATGTTAGTCACGTCATCTAATACATGACTAGAAGATGTGCAGTTACTATAGTGATAAAAATCACTGACATAACAAAACTTTTACAAATAAAATAGGGCTTTAAATTGGCCTCTACAAATGGCTTCAATTGTCTTAGAGTGTTTGCCTCAGCCAATGAAGCTAAACAGTAATTGCTGCTATGTAATATATATAAACTGCAGTGAAAAAAAAATTAAAAACCAACCAAACAATCAAACCCCCAAAACCCAAAAATACACTTGCATATAAGATAGGAAAGGCCTTTGTGCAAACAGAAAACTAGTGTGAGGTGCTAAAGAGTGAGTGGATAGTGGGAACCAGACATTGGTCTGAGGGTGTTTTCCAGTTATTTTTACTGTCTTCCCTCCTCACAGGAGCAGATCAGGTTGCTTTCCCAGATTTAATTCCACTGTGGACAGCAAATTGAGAAAAGGAATGCATGATATAGGGAGTGGAAAGGAAGAAGAGGACAATCTTTCAGTGATTATGATGCACATTTCTCCCAGACTCCAGATGCCAAGTCTATCCTTTGCTTTAATAGCTCATATCTCTAGAAACTTTTGTGTGCAAGAAAAATCTTCCTTTTGAGGCCAAGGGAGATACTTTGAGAGCTTACCTGAGCAGACACTTACAGAATAGGGCCCAGGAGCTGCACAGGGAGGCCAGACACCATATTCTACCTTAGACATACAAATCTCTCCATTTTAAATTGGTCTGTACCATGGCTTTTAACCTTGGCACTAGAATTTGTGTTCCATGCACTACTGCCTATTGCTTGGAGGCACCCAAGAAAGGCTAATTATTTCTTACCCTGTCACTCTACACATCTTCTCTCACTGCAAGCACTGTACCTTGTGCCTCCTGAAATAGAATCATCTCCTTTTCCTTTTTTTTTTCTTTTTTATTGCCGAATAATACATTTCTGACTCCATAATTCCTTTGGAGATTTAATATATATCTATAGGTAAAAAAGGGCAGCTGCTTCTTTCATAGCATTCAAATTTTAAAATGTCAAAACCAGCAGGACAGTCACCTCTTTGGATCTTTAATTTCACCCTAAGCAGATCTGATTTGTTGAAGGAAGTAACAGTTTACACATTGCAAAAATAAATGGTGCAGCAGGCGTTCATGCACAGTAGGAGGTGTGAAAAATGGGGAGGAAGGGGGAAGGGAAACTGATGGAAACAATCAGCTAATGCAGAGTGAAAGGCTTTTTCTCTCTCCAAGTGGAACTAATGGGAACATCAAATACGTTAAACTAAAACAGAAACATGAATGACGAAACTGTTTTCCACTTTTTTATTTAATAACCTTTTTTTTTTTTTTCCAAGAGTGGTCATACATACTTGTGGAAGGAAAAAACAAAGGCTTGTCTCTAAGCATCAACAAGCAGTTGCCTGATTTTTGAAAAATTGGTTTTGTTCATTTAAATGTCATATGTCAGCTTACAGCAGTCACCTCAGTGGTGGCTGTAGATCCCCCATGCTCAGGGGATATTCCCACAAATGCTAGAAGTCAAGCAACATCACAGTAATAATCATCAGAGTAGGACTCAATGGATCAGTAACTGTGAACACTCTCTATGCCTTCAGAAGACAGAGTTAGCAATTTCCAGTGGCTTCAGTGGGAATGTTTTATGTTTCATTCTGTTCTAGGTGATGCTGGAAGAAAACAAGAACAACATGTGGTCCTGCCAAGCATCTGGCCAAGGAAATGGGCATAAAAATGCCAGCTTAACTTTCATCTAGTACTGCTCATAAATACTGCTCTCAGAGGAAAAAAAACAAGTGGTGGCTCCGTCTAGTCATCTACCATTAAACTAGAAATTTCAAAGGTTTTTTTTTTTCTATATCAGAAATGTGATTGAATATCAGAAATGTGATTTGATGTCAGAAATAATTTCATCAATAGCACTGTTTGAAAGTAACAATCTTTGCAGTGGGAAGAGGGCAAATTCTTGAAGGAAGCATCTTTGTCACAGAGGTTAATACACTAATAAAAAGAAAACAAACAGAGAATGACATATTAGCCTAATTTAATTTAAGAACACTCAAATTAATGTTAATGTCAGAGGGTTAAATTATAGATATTTATTCATGATGTTATCAAAATGTCCTGTAGGCTAAAAGAAACACAGAACAGACTTCTGAAAATGTCCCTGCTGGTGAATGCAACTGAATTGCTTATTGTAGTAACCATCTTGCTCAGTATCAGATGTTCATCCTTCTAGAGATTAGATACAGACTCTCCTGGGTTCTTACTGACATTAGCCTAGACTTTGTTTGAAGGCTTCTCCAGTTCTACCCACCTTTCAGAGCTGCCACACTTTGGGTATTCACATTTTAGATCTCAGAGCTGAAGAATACAACAGGAAAGGGAGGGTGGTGGCATAACCACTGTCACCTCTGCTAGGCACTGCCAGCACCATTGTCTAAAAGCACCCCTAGGATCTTAACAGTGCTTCCATGTGCCGCACCAGACATAACAGTTCCTCAGCACCTTGTGCTGTGCTTCCTCTAGAGTTCCCATCACTGTTACAGAAATAATTATCACATCCATAATGTTATATGGTAATTGTCCCAGGCACTAGAACTTGGTTGTCTATATAATTACTTCATTTTAAAGACCATTTAAATATTTTTGCCCTGCGGCATCCAGCACACTTGTAAATAGTTCCCAAATAATGGTATCCTGGGGTGTATTGAGAAGATAAGGGAGATTCTCCTACCTCTCTACTCTGCCCTATTGAGAATATACCTGGAGTACTATGTCCAGTTCTGGGCTCACCGTTTCAAAGACAGGGGTATATTAGTCTACAATGGAGGGCTACAAGGAGAACTAAGGGACTGGAGCATCTGTCTTGTGAACAAAGGCTGAGAGACCTGGGCTGTTCAGTCTGAAAAAAGAGAAGATTGAGAGGATATCTTATTAATGTTTGTAAGTATCTAAAGCATGGGTGTCAAGAAGAAGGTTCTAGTCTCTTCTCAATGGCATTCTGTGACAGGACAAGGGTCAACGGATACTAACGGGAATGTAGGAAGTTCTACCTCAAAAAGAGGAAAAACTTCTTTACTGTAAGTGTGGCAAAGCACTGGAATAGGCTGCCCACAGAGGTTGTGGAGTTTCCCTGTCCAGAGACATTCAAGACCCATCTGGGTGCATTCCTGTGTGACTTGCCCTAGGTGATCCTGGTTTGGCAGGAGGATTGGACATTGTGGTCCTTTCCAACCTCTATGGTTCTATGATTCTGTGATTCTATGATCACTCACTTTTTAGCAGAGTACAAGACTTACTCTCAATAAGGAATTTGGTTGCAATATCCCTGCTTTGAAGATCGGGGTTTAACTATAAGAATATGACCAAACAGAGTCACTTAACCTCAGAGACATATAAGGATAGGTGCTGGTATGGCTTACTGATGCTGATGCAGACAATGGACATTTTATTGTATGAATCTTTACTACCTAGACCAGTTCAGATAAGGTGAAGGATTGGCCCAGTGCTAGCAAGCTTCACTAGTCTGAATAGACACTACTTATATTCTTTATGCCAAAGGAACACCAAGGACTGTTAATGCATCAGTTTGCTTTAGAAATACCTGCTATAAGTAAGATAAAACAGCTGATGATGGACTTGAGGTGACAAAATCTGGAATCAGAAATGCAAGGCAATGCAACCAAATTCAAACAGGTCAAAGAATCAGAGTGATGATTCTTCCCATAGATTAAAGCTCAGTAAACAGAACTAAAACACGTTAACAATTCAAGATTACTTCTTCACAAATAAGTTAAATTTGTCATGATATCAGTTCACAAGACAAAGTGCACTGCAAGAATTGTGCTCACAAGTTGAACCCTCTCAAGATCCATGAAAAGTTAAACTTGGTGTAAAGTAACTTCCTTGAATGTGAGCTGACATGTATATTCTGGAAACAAAGTATGAAGACAGAAACAAAGTATGAAGATAGAAAATTCCCTAAAACAAAGGCTGCATTTAGGCGGCTAACCACTGGTGACAATAAATTATCACCTTTGGATGTTTCCTATTGTTAGCTATGCAAAAATTAAGAAGTGGCTCATGGAAATGAACCTTAACTCATTAATCTGTATCTGTTGTTAAAAAGAAAATAAATTCCAAGATGAGCTGATGCTTTTGGATAAAACTGGTCTTTAATTTAATATTTTAAAATATATGGTTTTTGAGACATTTTAATACTTTGTTTGTTTGTTTGTGTTTGGCACTTGTTTTTTTTCCACTACAAAACAAAGCTATATAGAACTCCGTTTGAAATACAAGATTATATTTGGTACAGCATAAGCTTGGTATTTACCCATTATCCTCATCTAATTACTTAAGTTTTCTTGTGAACTCCTTCACTGTAAACAAACTGTGTTAGTGTCCTTTAGCTATGGGCTTCAAAAGACCTACAATTACAAATTTTATTGCTTAGCATTACAAGACCATGGTATCTCAAGAGAAGGTGACAATGAGTTAACAGATAAGTCCCCAAGGGCAGCTGGCCCAGACCGACAGACTCCCTTCTCCAAACAGAAAAACAGGCACAATTAGCAACTTTCAAAATGATAAATCTCTCTCCTTCATTCACCAAGCCTGTGGTGTTTGAATAGACTGTCTTTCATTCACATTTTGGTCTAAATTAACTCATAACATTTGGCTTTGTTTCATAAGAACTGTCAGCTCTTTAGATGCCATCTCATGTGAGGAAAAGTCACTCAAATGATGTCAGGAAACCAATTACAAAAGGAATTAATTTGCAACTGTCTTTTGGCAAGCTGTTACTAGGCATCATGTATTGATTTCAGGTACTTGTTTGGTTTTGATTTTTCTAACATGGTCATCAGCTCAGCATAGCACTGGCAGCAGTAGCAAGAGGCAAATAATTGCCAGAAATCTTAAAGGTGCATATGGATATATTTCTGANAAAGTAAGAAAAAAAAAAAAAAAAAAAAAAAGGCATTATTAGAAAACACAGCACAGTAATATAAATTCCAGTTGCTTTGGGTTTTTTTAATAAAAGTGGGATTTTTATTTTTCAAAAATGTATGTAAACTGAGATGTAGATATTTGGACCTACATCTCTTTAGGGCCTAGATGGGAGCCAGTTTTTATATAGGGCTAACATTTGTGTTTAATAAATGACTAAGCCAGCTGCAAATGTATTCATGAGGCTGGAGTTTTACATTCAGGCCCATTGCTACTTTGAACATCTCTTGGGTTCAACCTAAGACTTTGTCAGGAAGCTTAACAACAGTTTTTTTGAAGTGAATGTATTTGCATGTCCTCTGTTTTATGTTCCTCTTCACCTTGTGATATGAGGCAGAACTGCTATATGGGTCAATAATAGTGGTGTGATGTAGAAGATACTCCAACAAAATCACAAGAAATAACATGGCAATATTTAGAGAATTCCTGGGGTATCATTCCACTGCATGGAGAAGATCCATAAGCTGTGGAATACACTCATAATATCTTAAAATCCACTCATAGAAGGTTTTGTCACATTTCCTTTCTCTATAGGGAGGTAAAATTTATTATCACTTTGACAATTTCAGTACATACAATTTTAAAAAATAATTGACAGTAAAGAGTGAAACTAAGGATTCACATGCAGTCAAAATTAAATCAGGCTCTGCAAAATGTCTCCTGTGGTTTACTAGGGATCATGTTGCAATGGATCCATTTTATTTCCATGCTTACAAACCTCTGATCATTTTTCACTTACCCAGGATAAATGGCTTTTGAGGACACAAAAGATACCTTACAGTCTCTGCTTTCTATGTGCTTTAGAAATGCTTAAAATACATACTGATATTTCCATACTTCTTATATTCTTTGTTCTCTAAATGGAAAGATGATTTGTCTTGAGTCCAGGCAAGAAATTTAATTTCTTAAAGTGTCAAAACACAGAATTTTAATCCATGGGACCACTCTTTCACGAACAGGGTCAGCAATTTACAGTCCAAAGTTTTCTTCCACTAGGTTGGTTTCGTACAGTCTACAGACAAATAAGTAACTGAAAGAGGACTCAATTTCTGCAGGTTTTGACAATTTGAAATGAAAACCTATAAATCTCTACAACACATTTTCTCTGATTTGCTTATGTCACAGGAGCTCAGGTCTTGTCCAGCCATAACAGAATTTTCACCAAACTGTGTAAAGCTTGCCCATCGCTATTTCAGGCAAAAAAGCAAATAGTATATGTGATGCTTTTGGCACCTGCAGACACAGTAACATAACTAAAAGAAAGACATCTGTTTCTGTTATGATGGAAGGATGTTTACATTATGGCAGATTTGCAAGTTCTACAGAGCAGAGGCCCTATATTGGTAAAGGAAGTCATTATTTAGTTTGTTTAGTACTGAACACTTACTAGGGGCCACCTTGAGCTGTAATCTGGAAGCCAGAAAAAGTTGTGGATCTTGGCTTCCCAACAGGCTAAGCTATTGAGCAGAATTTTTGGGCATAGAGCAGAATCCATCTTCTTCATTTTCGACAGCAGTGACTTTGGTAAATTGCAGGGGAAGAAGAGGTCTCTTCCTTCAGTAGCTCTGCACTTGATTTTGTCAGGTGGTTTAAATCCAGATCTGTGCGGCAAACTCAGTTTCCACAATTTAGAGGTTCCAAGGTCAACAAGCTGATGGACATGGAAAGTGTCTTACACTTGCACTCTGAGAGGAACTCTTTGAAGCTGAGGGTTGAGTAATAGCAGTGGGGAGAGGGAAGCTCAAGCTTCTGGGCACAGGAATGGAAGGGAGAAAAACAAAGGCAGTAAGTGGTGACATCATATGAACAAGCAATCTGAGTGCAGCAGCAACCAATGGAAAGTAAAGCTAGGAAAAACAATTAAAGTTATGACCACAAAAATTTAGATGTTCATCAATACATAGTGTTTGTCCTAAAGCAGAAATGTTCAGCCACAGAAGAATGAGACCTCCTTCAGGTGTAAAAAAATGTATATGTATATCGATCATGTGTGTTTATGTATGTGAATCACAGCAAAGAAGAAACCTTGAGATGCTCTAGTCCTCCTCACAGCCCAGTGCTGACACAGCTTGACCTCTGTTTTTATAAAAGGTTGCATTTTAATTGTTCTTAAAGAATAACTCTTCAGTATGTCAATTGTTTGGTCTATTTGTAGGTAACACATTTATACTTATTCCTTTTAATTCAAGCACATTATTCCCTGTACTATCCTAAATGACATGGAAATATTCTGTTATTCTTGTAACAATCTTCAAAGTATTGGTATTCTCTGTCAGTATCTGTAACCTATTTTCAGGTGTCCTCTGACACAGGACTGCAGTCATATGTGCTCCCAAATCTTCACTTAGTTGTCGCCCTCAGGACTTTCTCTGACACTCTTATCTTTTTTAAATGTGTCCCGAACAAGTCACAATGCTTCAGGAAGACTTTGCTTCATCCCAACAGCCTGCCACTGGTGGACAGTTGAAAATGTATGAAACTTTTCTTAAAAATCAGATCTCATGAGACAGTGAAATGCCCTCCATGGGTTACAAGCATTTTATTTTAAGCCCTTTGAAGGACTGCAGTTTTGAAAGGTTACAGTTCCCCGTATCTGTGTGTGGCAGAGTAGAGCAAACAGCTTTGAAACTTTCCCTGTATTTGCAAACTGTCTGAGAGACAGGTTAAGGTAAATGTAGCTCTGACTTCTGCTCTGAATGCAGGGGTGCAGGCTCAGTGCATCACTTCACAGAATCATAGAATGGTTTAAGTTGGAAAAGACCTCTAAGATCATCAAGTCCAATCATCAACCTAACACCACCATGGCCGTTAAACCATGTCCTGAAGTGCCGTGTCTACAAATCCATGATTCAAAATACTAAAAATACAACATGTCCTAGGAGTATGTCTCTTGCTTCCACTGAGAAACTCTCTAAAGTTGTTTATAAAATTCAGTCTTCATCATTGCTGCCAGAAATCTCATTAACAGCCTCTTTACCTCACCTAAACTGTGAAAAGAAGCTGAGATGTGATGATTAGGGACTGGAAACCATATCTTTTTCCAGAGCTTTTACATCACGGGTATATTACAGACATACTGTAAAAACAAATCTAAAAAGAAAAAGGAAAAACATTGAAGACCTGATAGCTAAATGTCAGAAAAGCTGGTGAGCATCACTTTGAGTCAGATATTAATGTAGTTTTCCTATGAGGAGCTTAAATGCCTTTACATATGTTCACAGAGTATACACTGTTGAAGACTTCAGAACTCCAGTACTAATTGTAGAAAGAAAACTAAAACTGGACAAAGGAATCAGGGATATTTCCAAGGTCTGCTGAAAACAATGATGACACTGGTCAAATTCTAGTTAGCAGGGCATTTCATACTAAACACTGCTTCTGAAATCATACTAATACCAACCTCTTTGGCAATACTTTTCATCAGCGGTGCTCAGACACCTGCATTTGTAGATAAGGACGGCATAACCATCACAGCCATGTATTTCTTCTAAACTCACCCAAGAGGCAGAGATTCTGGCAGCTGTGGGCACCAGCTACCTTATTTCACTGTCCCTCCAAGAAGCTCATTAACAGTGCCCACAGACTCCCAGGGAATGCTCAAGATACAGTAGGCTCTGCCTTACTTGATGGATTTTATTCATTTTGGTTTTCCGAGATGACACAGTTTCTATGTTTGGCTTTACTTACAGTTCCTCTTCTTTGTCAGAGAGGGAGCTAAGAGATTTTATTAGGGGTGAACTCCACCCAATCATAAAAAGAGAAGCCAATAAAGACAGTGGCAATTCAAAAGGACAAAGACATTGACTCAGCATTTCCAAATCACCATGGCAGCTGGGATCACAAGTGTTCCAAGATGAAGGATATATAGTAAAGGAGAGATGCCTTTTGGCTGAAGAAGTAGATATCAGTCAGGAAAGATGGATTGTTGATGCCTAATTTACATTTGAAAGAAAGTAAAAAATGTATCTCAGAATAATTAAAAATATTTTTAAAAAAACTTTCAGTGTGAAAAAGCTATGGGAGTGACAACTTCAGTTTTGATTACTTGTCTCTATTTCTTTGGCTTACTACATGACTAATAGTAGGTTCTTCCAAATTTTGCTAAGACAATTTTTACAGCAAGTTTGAACATTAAAAAATTGCAAACATATGGTATAACATAGTAAGTAACAACTTGGGCAATTTAGAGAGAAATTCAGGAAGATTTTAAATTTTAAAATATGAGACAATAATCAGGCTGGGTCATAGATGTAGAAAGGAGGAAGAATAGCCTGATTGATGGGGACATAGCAGAGATCAGCCATGAAACTGAAGGTGTCACATCAAGATGAAAGTTCAGAGTGAGTTTAATATAAAGACCTGAAGTTAAGTTGACACTAGGAATCTTTTCCTTTCTTTGCCACAGATTAAATCTGTGATCTATGCAAGTCATTAAATCTCTCCAAATCTAACTCTTCCCATGTAAACTGAGACTAGCTTTTAATCCCTTTAGGAAAGTGTTTTGAGAGCTACAGATTTGGAGTGATACTTGCACAACACTGGCCAAATGCTGGTTCCTTTCAAGCTCATGGCAGAATTCCTCTGGGTCTCTTTGGCTATGTCAATATTAATAAATTAAATGCACCCTGTGCCACTCTCTGGTGTCACAGCCAGCTGGCAAAGATCAGGTTGCATCTACATAACTGAGCTCTTTTACTCCTTTAAATAGGGTGATCCTGTGCAAACTGTTTGTTGGGAAAGACTTGGGCAAGCTCACAGAATTTTCCCAAGAATTGTGTCCTGTGTGCAGGGTGCTGCCCATCTCTGTCCCAAACCATGCCAGGGTCCCTTCTGACACTTTAAATGTACAGAAAATTCAGTCCCTCTGCTTGGTAATGTCCCTCTCAATCAGCTACTAGGTCTGAGTAGTTCGAGGCAGAGACTTGGCTTGTTAATTTTAATACACAATTAATCTGCATTCACAGTTAGAACCATGAACTCCATTGATATTTCTTTCAACTGTTCAGAGAATTTCTGTGTTCTGATAGTGCCTGTAAAATGCCAGCAGTGTTCAACTTGAACTTAATCTGATTATTAGTGTAAAATATCAGCTTGCAAGATCTCCACCAAAAATTCCTTTCATCAGCTCATTCTGCAAAACCACATTCACGTAATTACGTGGACATCCTGTAAGCTCTGGGTTTCTGAGCCACTGTGCTGTTCAGACAGCTGGTAGAACACAAAGGTTAATCTCAAACCTGATCCTTAGCCATGGTGGACTGGTAAACTCCAGTGAAGCATAAAGACCTAAATTATTAAGGCAGGGCAGGTTTTCACACAGCATTGCCCACTGAGTGCAAGCAAAACAGACAAATCCCTGAGCTACCAGAATCAGTTGGCTGTTTCCAAAACTCAACAGCAGCAAGGAAGCTATCTTGTGACTTCTTTTTGAACAACAGAAGGGAAGACTGGAGAAAGGAGGGGCTGAGTGGGAGTGGAGCAGTCTGACATCTAATCTATCATTTTTATTAGGCTGAGTCTGCAGGCATTTGAATTGTGTTTTCCTCACTTTTCAAATTAAAAGGAAAACAGTAACACTAACACCACGGTTCCTCATGAATGATAGAGTAGTTTAAACTTTGTAGAGCCTCTTATTTCAGATAGTATTAATTTATATGTGAAGAACCTTCAGGCAAAGAATTTATGTATTAAAAAACAAAAACAACAACAAAACCCCACAAGCAAACAAACAAAACCCCCAAATAACAAACAACAAAAAACCCCAAACAAAACCTTCAGAATGCTGTAACACATCTGCTGGATTATGCATGTAAAATAGTAATTAAGTGGAAAAACACAATCTTTTCCCAGTACACAGATGCTTCCACACATATATGCACACAAAATGACAGACAAAATAAAGGGAAGGCAGAGGCTGGGTGCTCGGTGGAAGCTGTTTTCTTAACCTCTACAACAGTCTAGCTTCCCTGCTTCACTCCCCCCACCAGCTCTCCTCGTGTGCTGCACAATGTCATCCAGAGCACCAACAACAGCTTGAGTGAAAACAGCTTTCACTGAGAACGAACAAGATAGGAAAGAGATTAGTGCTTTATATATATAAACCTTGTGGTTGGTGACCAAAGCTGAAGACAAACTACAGGAGCAAGATGAGGGGAGTGAAGGCAGAGAGGCAAAGTCTAGGTGACTCAGAAGATAGTTTAAATCCATCAACAGGCGGCTAAGATCTGAACTAGTCATCTGCAACCAGGGGAGAAACCACAGTCCCTGTGTCAACGGCCACAAATCTTGCTGCCTTTGAAGTGGCCAGTATTTTACCCAAAAGTTACTACCTAAGATTGTTATCTGGCTACTTGCTGGCCTATGTGAGACAAATTGGCAGTCTTCAGCTAGATCCTGGTAGACTAATTCCACAACACCACATTTGGCATTCATTAGCTGTCTTGGCTGTGGGGCTAAGTAAGAACAGTCAGAAAAGCTGAACCTCTCTTTCACCCCTCAGAGGTGGTCTTTCCAGCACAGCTTTGAGACCTATGGATAAATCAATGTGGGGTAGTAAGTCCTGTAGTAGGTACATAGGTAATTAGATGACTCTGCTTTGAAGAGTTTTGACTATTTCCTTCAGCAGCACTGCATATTATTACATACTCCTTGCAGATTGTTAACAGTGAAGTGAAACTAGGTAAAGCAGCCTTCCTTTCCCCTACAAACTTCTTAAGTGTGAAAAATAGAGAAAACAAGAGAAAAAGGCAAGATATCTACTTGAGAGAAAAGGAAATGAAAGCTCAAGGAAAGGAAACCTCAAAGAATGCAAGTAATAGTACGATAAATATTTGTTTACTGAGCAAATATAATTTGTTCTTTCAATTTTATCAAGAGTTTCCTGGAGTTATAATAGAAAAATTGACATTCCAAAAAACCCTCACTCTCGGAGTCAATTTGCATTAATAGGCTTTATTTGGATTGACTGCTCTCACATGGCAGCAAAGAGGTGAATGTTCTGAAGTGCTTTTACTGTAGGTACACTGCAATCCAGTGCAAATCAGGTCTATCAGAATAAACCTGAATTCTGAATAACCTATTACAAAGCACTTTTACTGTTTTAAACACCATTTGTCACTGTCACACCGGTAGAAAAATTGCAGTTCACTTCACCTAAGTGGCAGCTCACTTCAACAACATGAAAACATTTGGAACTGCTTTTATTGTGACCTTATAAGCAGCTCTCTGTGAGTTAAAAACTGGAAAGCATGGAATGAGCAGGAATTGCAGTAAAGCTTCAGTGCTTCAGTCAAATGGCTTAAGGTTAGTAAGGATAAGTAGATGTGAAGACCCCTTACACAAACAATGCTCACTGCAGGTTTTTGGTTCACTTGGATACCTTTTTAAAAAATGAGTCTCACATCTCTGCAAGGTGAGTGGTCTGTAGGCATACTGTAGATAAAATACTGTTTGCCAAAGACTGTTAGCTGCCCGATAAAACTTTGGCTGTCAAACCGTGAAGGGGTTTAAAGAGGAAGGAAAGCAATCATGGCATAGATCATTTGTAGACTGAGTTTTTGAAAAGTAGCTTGATAGACTGACTTGTGAAACTGAGCAGAGACCCACATTAAGGGGAATCTGAGGAACGACTCTGAAGATGCCAAATCTTACACCTCAGGGTGCATCTTCCCTCTTGTTCTTTTCTAGCAACGTTTGGGGAAAATTTCCAGTGAACACACAGTTCCCTGCTATTTCAGAGTTACAGGCTCACAGAAAGGTCGTGTTTGGAGAGGACCTCTGAATGCCATTTAGCCCAAATCTGCTGCTCAAATAAGGATCAAATTGATTAGGAGCCATGTCCAGATTCCGTTTGAATTCCCTCAAGGATGGAGGCTACAGTCATTCTGGGCAACCTGTTCTAGTGTCTGACCACGCTCAGACGAAAAAAAATGTTTTCTGTTTAAGAAAAACACCTTCACAGGATACTGTTTAAAACTGGATACACCTCTCCTTATTCTACCCTTCAGGTATTTATACACATTGATAAGATGCCCTATAGAATCACAGAATCATAGAATGGTCCAGGTTGGAAGAGACCTCAAAGATCATCCAGTTCCAACCCCCCGCCATAGGCAGGGACACCTCCCACTAGATCAGGTCACTCAAGACCTCATCCAGCCTGGCCTTGAACACATCCAGGGAGGGAGCAGCCACAAACTCCCTGGGCAACCTGTTTCAGTGCCTCGCCACCCTTACTGTGAAGAACTTCCTCCTAACATCCTGTTCAAATCTCCCCTCCTCCAATTTGAACCCATTCCCCCTCGTCCTATCATTACAAGACCTTGTGAATAGTCCTTCCCCAGCCCTCCTGTAGGCCCCCTTCAGATACTGGAAGCCTGCTATAAGGTCTCCTCAAAGCCTTCTCTTCTCCAGGCTGAAAAGCCCCAACTCCTTCAGCCTGTCCTCATAGCAGAGGTGCTCCGATCTTGCTATGATCTTGCTTTTCTCCAAACAAGAGTCCCATCGTTCTCAGTCTCTTCTCATTAATTATTCTTGTTTATTGATTAAGTCTGCACTCAAGGTGTTGCTTGGTCTGCTTTATGAGAGAGCTTTAGCCCTCTAAGCAGTAATCTGAATTCTGAAGTATCTGTATTGTGTCACAGTATGACTCAGAAGAGCCCTTTTGATGCCTCTGCTTTCAGCTACAGCTTTCCAAAAGTGTTCTCTGGCACTTTTTTTTTTTTTTTCCTTCCCATACTTGTGCTGTCGAATAGCAGAAAGTGTTTTGCTTTGCTTTCCTGCGAGATCACAGGCAGTGCAATTGTGCTGGATACAACACTTCAGGCTCACAGAGTGCTCTGTGGGGCATATTGAGGGCTTTCCAAGGTGGGTCCCCACCATCAGTTGGCTCTTCTGCTCAGAATACAGCAGGAGATTATTTCCCTCTATGAGAGGACCTTTACTCTTGTAGAGGAGTCACTGAAAATCGTACATCCTTTTTGCTCAAGTGCTTCTTTCTAGCATTCATCTGGTTTTGAGTAGAAAAGTCCTCAGGGCAAAGAAAGAGACAATATGGCTCTGCTTCTTTTACCACAATATTCTGATAAGAATATATTAAATTCTCATTACCATAGAAGGTGCATACTTCTTTTTATCTTATCCAGTCAGTGCATGTTAACTAATCAAGAAATAGCTTTTTATTTATACTATCAAAGTTAATTTCCCCATTTTAAAAACTTAGTGTTGCCAATACTTAAACTTTGTGTTGATGTTGTTGTGAAAGTTGAGGATAAATTCTTTTTCCCATGCAGATTTAAGTTGCTCTTTCAAGTTTATTCTTCTAAATATTGAACTTTTTAAAATAATTAATATTTTTTTGTTTACTTAATAGGTTTTTATATATATTCTGCAAACTTAAATCTGTTTTTGCAGTCTTGACAAGAATTTTATTCTCAGAATAAGAAGACAGATAATTGTTTCAAAAGTTTCAGGAAAAAAAGCCTCTTAAAAACGTGACTAAATGTAACACATTGGAAGTAGCATAAGGATTATTTCCATTACACTCATGCTTTTTAAAAGTTTCCTCTTCAGAAGTTGATTTAAGGCAAAATGCTCCTAGCATACATTTTTCAAGAGCAACTCAAGGTAAAACTAATGTACCAGCAATTAAATAAACACAATTATTTATTATTGGTTTCCCTTCATGACAGCTATCACAGTTTAAATCCTGCTGGAGAGAAAGCATAGTAGTTTTTGCTTTTTTTATTTTTTAAATTAAAAAAATAAAGTGTAGCAAAGTATTATACTATGGTGGAAAACCATTTATGTAAAAATAAATACATAGGATTAAACCAAAAACAAACAAGCAAACAAAACAAAAAGGCACAAGAAAAACAAAAAAATTACAAAAAAAACCCCCGCCCCAAACCAAAATAAACCACAATTGAACAAAACAAATATAAAACACAAGCAAACAAAACCATATATAATTTAGTTACTGGATACAGCTCAGAGAAAGCCGACAGAGAAAATGAAGTAGCCTTATACAGCCTGAATTTTTTTTTCAGTTTCTCTTTCTGTTTATCATAACATAGACAGTCCTTTTCAACAGTGAAAGGAAATACTTAACAGTATAGATATAAACAAAGTTTTTTTGATATGCATTTATGGTTTTGCACGATGTCTCCAAAATCTATTAACATTTTGAAATTAATCCTAAAAAATTAAGGTCTTTTTTGTCAGGTTAATACTTTTGCATATAAGAAACGTTTAGCTCATGCAGATAAATTCTAGTTTGTTGTTCTTCTTTTAATTTAACTTTATTTTATCTCTTTTCCTGAACTGAAAGTCAAAGTGAAAAGCATTTAAAGACAGCCAGCTAAAGAAATGAAATTGCTATATCTTTTCACACATTGTCATGTGGAGGAATTCAGAAGAGCAGTGAGAGATTTTGTTTCCTAAGATCACACAGACCAATGTGAGTTGTTGATTCAGCTCCTCTAGCAAGAGTATTGCAGGACATAAATGTAAGATATAATAGAAATAAAAGCGTTATCTGGAGCTATGACTGCAGGTCTCACCTCTGGAGATACAAAAATAATGGGATGAAGAATAAATCCTGGATTCAGGCAGGATTATTTCCATCCACTATCATCTCATACACAATTACAAAAGCTTCTGATAAGGCAAATTGCTCCAAGGGAGTTCACTTTCTGGAATATACACTGCTGAGTCCTCGCCAGACTAACAGGTCTGAGTCAGTCCTATCCTAATCATTTTATCCATAGCCTGATTGTTCATGTGCCTTATAATCTTGGGCCTCATTCAAAATAAATGATGGCAGTAACAAGCCACAGGCTGAACTTTCCTCTGAATTTTTTTAAAGAAAACATCATCTTGCATATGGCAAACAACATCTGCTGAACCAAACGAGGAAGAAACCTTCGGTGGCTAGGATGGAAAAAAGGATACTACACAAAGACCAGGGAGAAGTCTACCCCACTGAAACCAGAGGGATTTCTGCCTCAGACTCCAAGCAAACTGGCCATGTGCTCTTCACCTGCATGCCCATATTTGCCAGAACTCTGAGCTGGATAAACTAACTTATCCATGGCTCTACATCTTCTTGCTGAATGTGAACAATATTTTTTATTTAAATACTTCAATCTTCTAATAAAAGCTGTAGTCTTATTGACTCCAACTTGCGTACTGGAGTTCAGAGGCACCCAGCACTTCACTGGTGCTTCTTAAATATGCAGGCGCTGTGGTTCGTACACCTATCGTGTTCAGCCAAAGGTTGGTGTATGAATTCAGCCTATAATAGCTTTAATATTAGATATTTCTGCAAACATAAAAAAACCGAACATTAACTTCTTCCTGTATGATAACTGATTATTTTTTATTTTCTGCTGAGTATGATTCATGTTTTATCCTATACTTGGAGGAATTATAGTCTATATGACACTTTCATTGCTTGTAGGCAGTAAAAAATCTTTTCTGAGACAAGAGCAGTTTTCCCAGCCTCTGTGAGAATAGCAAAGCACTCAAAAGGTGTGTCCCACAGTTTGGAATTGCCTTTTATGTCAGAGTTATGTTGAAGGATGTCACATTTAATCAACTTTAATACTTTTCAACTTGTGTTTTCATATATAGAAGTATAAAAGAAAGTACAATGATGTTCAACTGGTGTTGGAATTAGAGTAAATCAGAGATCCAATTGCACATAATTCAGACTCACCAGATTTATTTCTTTCCACTAGAGAATGTCTGTCAGAGCCAGGAAAAAATTTTATCACCAGGCTAAATTCATATCAACAATTAAATAATCGTTTACAGAAATGGCAATTTTGCTTTGCAAACAGCACAATGACTCCCTGAAGCACTTTTTTTCCTTCCTGAATCCCTCAATTCTTTTCTCTTTCATGTCAGTACATTTGTAGCTCTTTGCATCAAACTTTTGTTTGCCTGGGATTACAACTATCTGCTATCTTTCATGAAAAGAAAAGCACACAAAAACTATTCACACTTGAGGTTGGAGAAATTTTTTTTTTATTATTGATTAGCTGCTAGCGATAAAAGAAAATGTAAATAACTGAAAGGAATGATCCAGACAGAAAAATTCCTTTTTGTTTCTACTATCAGATCTGGATGAGATGAGAGGGGAAAAGAAAAAAAAAAAAAGACTATGCATGTAATACTGTTTTGCCTCAGTATGCTGGATATTTTTGTGAATTTTGTGATTTGTTAGGATAGAGATCTCTGAAGGGAGATGACACGGAATACAGAAATGGGGAAGAAGTGATTTGATTTCTGGGGAAAGCACTAGACTGTGTGAACTATTGCAGGCAAGGAGATTTCAACACAGTCTCCCAGAGCTCCAAGTATTCTCTCTCTGCTCAAAGACACACTGAAGTTATGGGAAAAACTATGTCAGTGCAGTGAGGCAGCCTCTAAAGGGAGGGGAATCCAAACATGGAAGACCATTTGTACATGATTATTTTATTGTAAACTCATAATCCAGACCATCCTTAATAAAAACATTGAGTTCAGACAGACCTTTCTGCAACTTCAGGAATGCAGAACTGGAAGAGAGCACTGAATTACTGGGTCTTATTTCCTGTTACTTTGGGCACCATGTTGTAAGATATCTTTCACAAACTTGAAGAAGATCATGAAATCATCTACGAAGGAGGTTGCTATCACAGTCTGCATTTCATAGATGAAGAAACTCGATCCTTCAAGAGGTGAAGTGACAAAGTCATGACCACCCAATAGTCCAGTAGAAATATTGTACCAAGTGTTTATACTTGTTTTTCTACATGCTTTTCCCAAGCATCCTCCCCATGCTGTAAACCCTGCACTGGTCAAGGAGTTTTAAAGGTGTTTTCCAGATTTCAAAGATCAGTGTCTCACAACACCGTTGTTGTTCATGCTTTCAATGATTTGCCTTACTGATTTATGTTAAGGACTCAGTGCTCTGCAGTAATATTGGAGAATTTCTTCAGCTCACATTTTTTTCTGGAATTTCTCGTAACACAAAATTGCTCCCTGAGTGACTGGCTTCTGGAAGCCATTGAAAAAACAACATGAAGTCCTCAGTATCTTAATAAAACTTTCCACCTGTCCTTATGGATGCAGAAAAAGTGTTCAATTTTGTCAATTACAATAGATAACACCAGAGTCATTACTTGAGATGGCTATGTATTAAACACAGACCACCGCAGAACACCCTTAAACATGAGCAGGAAAAAAAAAAAAAAAGATCACTATTCATGGGCTGGGACCTGCCAGTCAGAGCAAGACTGAATGCCTGTCAGTCTCCCTCATATTTGACTTGGAAGCAACTCATATCAATATGTAGTCAGGAAATGGCTCTTTAATCACTGCAAAGTCTCTCCTGATTTTAAGGATTAAATCAGCCACAGACTGCTTGAGTCTTTTTCTGGTTGGTTTTTTGTTTTTTTTTTAACTTCTCCAAGATAACTGATGATAGCATTTGAGAATGATTAGCCATGCCGCATGGCATAAGCATACAGCTTGCTCTGATTTCATGCATTACAGTCCATGCTGTACAACACTGATCTCAGATAACAGGACATCCAAAAAGATCTGACAGACTTGTCTGTGAGTGATATATGGGGGGAAGACAACTTGAAATACGGAAGGAAAATAAATTACCCAATAGATGAACAACAATCTTCCTAGAAATTATGTAGTCAAATGAGCCAGGAAAGGAGCAGGATCTCCACGGAGATACCAGTGAGACAAGATTCAAAAGACATCTCCTGCAAAGTACAGTTAGAAGTGCTACTGTTCCAGGGGGAGTAGCCAGTGGGATGGCTATATGTTCACAAAGATACCCGTAAGAATAGCAAAATGGCATCTGGTGCTGGCAGCTCTATGGCAGCAAGTGACAGCCAAAGACACCATATCAATGTACTTTGGAAAAGTAGCGGAGATGAGAGAGAGGGCAGAGAGTGAACAATCCCCCAGGGCACAGGACTCTGGAATGGGCCAAAAGTGGGATAGCCTGGTGGGAGATGAAAAGAGCAGATGAAGAGGGGACTGTCTGCCATGGATGCAACAAGAAACTGGAGTTTCAGGTCGGGGAAGACTTGGGCCATACTAGCCACTCTTAAGAGAGAGGATATGACATGTCCTGGGGAGTGGGAGATGTGAGATACATGGGAAGCAACACTGGACATGGATGTGCTTTGTGTAAACATTTGCACAGTTTCATAGCAGAAGCCCGGATGAATGCTGAGTGCAGGAATGGAAAAGCACAGCCTACACATTATCAGCATCCTGAATCACTGAATTCTCCCTGACACAGTCAAAGACTCCCTGGAGGATGATGGCTTGTTACTCAGTGTGTGTAAGTGGCACAAGGATGGCAGAACTCCTTTTCCTCTATTACCAAGTGAGTTGTTGCTGGGCCCATCAAGTCAGCTCCCACTCTTTCACAGAGATTTGGCTGGCTTCAAGCACAGAAATACTCCCCAGTCTGTCACATAGCCAAATAAATCCTTTTGGTACTTGTTTTTCTCAGATTCTGCATTTCTCTAATAACATGTGCCGTGTTCCACTTACCATTCTCCACACTTTTTTTCCTCCAATATTAGATTTACAGTGGAAACAAGGTCCTGCTGTGGTAGTCCCTCATCCTACTCCTACCAGTAAATGTTATGTTTTTCATTTGATGTGTAAAAGATCCCCAAAAACTTAACTATCAGGTAAAATTTTACAGCAAAAACTTTTTCTTTTGCTACAAGATTTATTTTTTCCCACAGAGACTGTGTCTTTTCAAGTTGTTGATATTCAAACGCATTCTAAAGCATGCTCACCCACCTCATTTAAACTCAGAATATGTGCAGCCAAATGGACTACGTTGTTCCATATTTCTGCCATCCAGTAAAATGAAATGGAGAAAAGGCTGAATTCATTTGGTTCCTCAAGGTTTCTTGAAAAGCCACTGAAATCAGCAGTGTGACTTCTTTTAACATATGTGGAGTGAGTCAGGCTGTACAACCTTAGAAGTACCAGTGAAACCACGTACGGATGAGAGTGGTATGCACAGAAAAGCTGCAAGTGCACAGTCAAAGCCATTTTAGAATGATGTGTAAGAAGTAACTGGAAATCTTGAGACCTTTATAATACTTTAAGAAAAAAAATAGTTGCAACTTCAAAGTTTGCCTTCCTGAGTGTCTCCAGCTACAATTAGATTGTAAAGAATTAACTTTTAACTTGAAACCTCATTCCAGGTTCATTTTCAGTCTCAGATATTAGTGTCTTTGCTTTAGGAACTGCAAACCTTGGGCTTTACTTCAAAGAACAACAGGATGACAAGATCACAAATTTCTCTCAATCAATCAGTCTCACAGTAGTAACTGAACTCTAAAGATAAATTTCAAAATAGTCACACAGTAAATTGACAAGTATACGGAGCTGTACTTGAGGTTTTTTTTCAAGATGCTCACTGAGAATGAAAAATTCTAAGTTAATTCACCTCTTTGATGCCTCCAAATTTATTCCAAGCATTTTCCATAAAGCCATGGGAAAACACACCAATGCCTGAAAATGAGCTCTTCAAGATTAGTGACTTTTTATCATTTGAATAACTGAAAATGCACTCTGGATAGGTCATTTTTTTCCATTAAATACCTCCAGCTGTGATATTGCCTCATGCCATACTGGACTAGTCAATCATATCTCATCCAATCTCCATAGCTGATGAGGAATTGAAAAGGTTTGATATCAGGAGTTAGAAGATAAGAATGAATAATCACTAAGGAATAGACAGTAAGAAACAGGCTACTGAGCCAGATTTGTTTCCCTATGTGTGCACATGGTTCTACTTATGAATTTATATTGTTATCTCTTTTTCTAGCTTTTTAAAATTTGTAAGCATTTATGGCTTGGAATTTGCATTGGAAAATAGATTACATAATATTGTCCCTGCTCGCTTGCTAAGTGAATGTGGTTAGTCTTTGAATTAACATTGTGAAGGGTTCACTTTAAAGATAACATATCATTGTTGAGAGTTTAGGCTTTGCTTTTCTTTCATTCTTTTTAATGATCTAGTCCCAGGATAGGAAGTGTCTGCTAAAGATTTCACAAAAGGAATGTTGGTAACAGCATAAAAGTGAATAATTTGAATACAAATATACGTATAGGGTTTTTTTTTTTAACTTATATGTCAGTGTAGAAACTAGATAAAATGCTTGGAATTTTGGCTTTAAATCTCCTGAAACGTGCACATTTCTCACTTCATCCTGCTAAATTTTGTGTTTGATTAGATGTGACAACTGCTGCTAAAAATACTAGTTTGTGGAGTGACAGTATAACTCCATTCTGCACAAGAGCAGGCCAAATTCAGCTCCGCTCAGAAGATATAAATCCTGAAATATTTCGCTGGAGTCAGGAGAGCTGGTCCAGATTTGCACCCTGTGAGAACAGAAACTGGCTCACAGAGTTAAGGAGTGCAATTCAACTGGCAGTTCTGTACTGATCTCTCACTTGGGTTGCACTCCTGCCAATGTGTTTTGCAACTTCTTTTCTAGTATTGACAGCTCTGGATTTTATGGGAAGATGAGAGCCTTCTCTGTTTCACCCATGTTCACTTCCCGTATGCCTCCACTCAAGAGGAGTTGCTGGGCCAGATACTGGAGTGGCTAGTCTGCACCTGAGCTCGGCAGTTAGCATTTGTCATTATAAGTGAGAAATGCGGACAAAAAACTCAACAAATTGCAAAATGCACCAAAGAAGCTTCCTTCTCCTAAGCTGCATCAGTACTAGTTTGCATATGCCTAGTATATCCACTCCTGGGATTTGTTATCAGGGATCTAAATGAGTGCCTCGTTCCTTCCCTTTCCCTCTCTTCTCTGCAGTAGTGAAAAATGGAGCTGAACAGAATAAACAGGATGAAAACGTCTGCAGCACTTTGCTTCTGCTCCACAAGGTTATAACCCAACACCGTCTAGAAAAAAATGGCTGGAGCAAGACATGCAGGTGATGCCCTTGCTGTGAAAACAGTGTTCTCTCCAAGTAGCTGTAATTCACAGAATCACAGCATTAACCAGGACAGAAAAGACGTCTAGGATCATTAAGTCCAACCTATCACCTAACCCTTCTAATTAACTAAACCATGACACTAAGTGCCTCACCCAGCCTCCTCTTAAACACATCCAGGGATGGTGACTCCACCACCTCCCCAGGCAGCCCATTCCAATGGGCAATCATTCTTTCTGTGTGGAACTTCTTCTTAACGTCCAGACTAAACCTGCCCTGTTGCTGTTTGAGACTGTGTCCTCTTGTTCTGTCACTGGGTGCCTGGGTGAAGAGACCAGCCCCCGCCTGGCTGCAATCTCCATTCAGGTAGTCGAAGAGAGCAATAATGTCTGCCCTGAGCCTCCTCTTCTCCAGGCTGAACAACCCCAACTCCCTCAGCTGCTCCTCATAGGTCTTGTGCTCCAGGCCCCTCCAGCACCATACCTATCCTTCCCTTCTGTTTGCTCACACAGTTCTAAATATCCATGTGTGGTTTGTTCCTAGTAGAATTATAAATGCAATGGCAGATTTCAAAGATGAAAGACAAAAATCTCTTGATATCAACCCTCTGCCAACTCAGGTGGACCACTGCATAGGGCAGGCTAAAAAATACTCTTATCTTCTTCGTACCAAAAGTATTCTGCACTGAAAGAATACATCTCAGAATTTTAAAAGAAGTAGTTTACAGGTAAAAAGACAGGAGAAAAAGGCAGCTAAAAATGACCCTCACCTCATTAAGATTTCCAGCTCACACTCCCATTGCTTCTGGTCCAATGTGAAGGAAAGAAAGCCTTTGGGGTTGCTCTGACAGTAAATTAGCAGCTCATAATGTCTGGAATAGATTCAAATGTCCCATTGGGATAATGCCATGCTTTCTTCGCTAAAACATCCCGTAGGAGAAGCAGAACTAGCTGGGGTTTACCTCTCTCCATATAACAGATTACAGTTTTGGTTTTGCGTAAGTAACCAAACAAAGATGTTATTAATTTTCTGCCATGGCTTTACTAGTACATACATAAACAAAGTCATTCTATTTTACCTTCCTTTCAAATTTACTAATTCTCTCTATGGAAGCTTGAGCAACATGTTTCGGGACTTGTCAAAATTCGAGAGGATGGCAGCTTTAAGCTTCTGGGTAGTAGCTCATGTAGTTCCCAATGCCTAGATTCCACAAGTTTCACAAGCCTGCAGAAGTTCAAAGTGATAAATATAAGTAACCAGACTATTCCACAGTTGTTGGCACAATGTGATATCAAAGTCCTGTATTAAAACGAACAGCCATCAAAATAGGGGAATGAATTTTCAGTTGCAACCCACAGGAATTTCTGCATCCAGATCCCATTAATCATCAGAGTTCTGCATGGAGTTCCTTGTAAAAAGCCTTTAAAATTCAGCTTAGTATGGTAAGTTATGACAAGTATGGGACCACCGCCAAATTCTGCCCTCAAGTTATATCTCAGCAATACCATTAGCCTCTGTCAAGTTGCACAGCTGCAGTCAAAGTCAGATCTGGTCATTTGTCTAGTGTGTAGCTCTCACAGCACATCAGTTTCAATGGGCCCATTTATACACTTTAAAACCAAACACGTAACTAGTGCTTGGTTAAAGTGGGAACCAAAATGAAGTTTGAGATGTGTCTTCTTACAGTAAGAAGAGTTCAACATTTAGATTTCTGCCAGAATACACAAGTCTGACACTATCAGATGAAGAATGTCATGGGATATTTAATTACCAAAATTAGCCAGAGGGATTCAGGTCTTGAGTCTCAACAGAAAAACATGTGAAATATATACCCCATGTTTACATTTCATGAACAGCTTCTCTTTATTTTTTTTCATAGGTTTTGATTTTTCAGTGCTTCGGAATAAATATATGCTAGCTTCAAATGTTATTTTTTTTCCATTCCAAATGACAGAAGGAACCATTTAAAGTGTTGTGGTGAGCTTAAAAGAAGAAATCAAGTTAGTTTTTCTTCCATAGCTGGATAGAACTAATATTTGCTACCCAATTTAGGTAGCAGTTTAATTTCAGGGGGAAAAAAGTTGTGCACAAAACATTTGGCTTTATGAAACAGTCACAACTATTTTTCTTGGCTTCTGCTCACTGGCAGGCAAAAGGGGTGGTTTAAATATAAAGCATGGATTTGACAGTACATCTTTACCATACATGGACAATGGTGGAGACACACCTCTTCACAGTGCAATCAAGATGTAAAAGCTACAATTTACAATAAGTAATTGCACACGAAAGGAAAACATTGCATCTGCTGCCCTTACCACAAGGATCCCTGAATGGTATTTTCTTCCCGAGTACTCAAGCTAAAGCTCAACCAATGAATCATCTACTGTTGCTTCTGTAACTTGTGTAGTTTGAAATGTGCTACTTTTTGGCAGCAAATTTCTGATGGCTTAAAAAGAATGCAAACCAGACACAGTGAGGCCAGATCAGCAAACTTAATAAGAGGTAAGAGAGCTAGTGCTTCTGGGAGGCATGGCATTCGTGAACTGTGTCAAAATGGAAATCAGAAATACAAAACCAGAGTTATTTGGCAGGTTTCCATATAAGTGTTTGATTTTTATAAATATAAAGATCTCAAAAAAAGACTTGGATAAAGACATGCATAAATATATATATAAATCTGAGACAGGATCATATTGGGTTCATTCAAGCACTCACTTGGCACCTAAATTTTAGGCTCTTACTGACATTAAGTTAAATGTTTACATTCCCTTTACAGTCAGAAGGAGAAACAGAAGTGTGTCTGAAGGGCTGCCAGATAGAAGGGTCTGACCACTAAGACTTTCTTCCTGAAGGCTTCAAAGTCACCTGTCCTCTTCTGTTGACTACAATAGCAAGTGCACAGTTACTTTGGGAGAGCTGCTTCATCAGATTTATAAAATACAGGAACAAGTCAGATGTCTATGTTAGGCTAACTGGATCTGACCTTGATTTCTGATCAAGATAGGTAAACTAATTGAGCTGCAGACTCCCACTGAGCTGCCTATGTAGTACCAGAAAGCAGTCCATGAAATCAAGTCCAACAAAAACATCACTAATCAGAGGACTATTTACCAAGACTATCACAAGATATGACAGAGGCCAAAAACTCAGGGATTCCAGGCAGATTAGAGCTGTATCGGTGCAATAAATATATCCATGTCTATAAACCACAGGAATCACTTCTTTCAGCTATAAGAATGTATGTTACCAACCATCAATAGTACCAACTATCATTAAGTTTGTCCAGCAATTTCCCCATCATAAGTGTTTTCAGTAGCTCAGATTATTAAACTTTAACCACTTAAGCTGCTTTAGACTGAATTTTGAGCCGTCTTTAACAAAACAGTCTTTCAAAACTTCTTAGCCAAAAAACATCAAGGATCTCCAAGAGTTCAGCCAGAAGAGAATACATATTTTTGTCCGTATTTTAGAAAACCTGGCAGATTTTATTCTAACAGTAGTTGACCTCATCTCCTTGTGAAAAGACATAATACTGTACAGGGACCCTCTGTGTCAAGAATATGTTTTCAGCTCCCCCTAAGAAAATCTACCCTCACAACAGCCCTAATTGTCCTCTGGAGATATTAGTCTCCCTGTATGACTAAAAAAAGCTTCCTAAACAAGCCAAGACTAAGCTCATATGAATGTTCAGCTAGTTAAAATTAGAAAAGATGGACTACTTATTGGATATGCCACCTATTTCTGTTTTAATTAGCCTGTAGAAACTAATTATATGGCTGATGGAAAAGGCAATATATAATAAAGAATGGTGATAAATTCAGAGCACACTAGTTTGGCAAAGGTGGTTAGAGTCATAACTGTGAAACTCTTACTCGCCTGCCAGATGCGCTCAGCTGCCCTCAGAGACTTTCTGGGACATTTGGGCTCTTAAATTTACCAGCTCAGTAAAGCTGTCTGTGCTCAGATATTAGGGACACTCCTTTAATAGAGTATCAGTGCAAAATTTCTGATTTAGCATGAGAGGAGGTATAAGCTAAACTGAAAAGCTCACTTTTACACCCGAAGGACTCTCCACACTCTCAAAGATATTCAGGGTGTGGTTAGATCATCTTAACTTTGTCTATACAACCAGTAAAACTTTCCCATGTCAACAGGCCTTTATCTTCAGAAAATCTAACTGCATAAGGGAATGTGAGTTCAAGAAGGTCTAAATTACCATATGACCATCTTAGATTACAATGAACCATGAATTTGGCTGAAATGCCTTGAGTACAGGAAGCGTTCTAGTCCTACTTAGCTGTGGTGCTGTTTTTGTCAGTGCTGAAGCCGAGCCTACTGAGGGATAGCACAGACTGCTCAAGTATGCAGCACTTTGGCAGAAGGAGGCCAGACAAAAATTGCCTTCAGTGGTGAAGGAAAACAGGGCTCCAACAACGCCTCCCTGGAGTGCCACAAACTGAATCACCAGCTTGACTCCCAGTTCACCAGCTTTTACTGCCATGGCTTTGCTCTTCCCTCACTGGAGCCAGGCAGGCAGGTGTGTCACATGTGTCCAGCTGACAGGCTTTGCCCTCACAACTTGATTTCCTCTTTTACACAGGCTCTGCTTAAGCTCCTAATCTTGTGTTTAGGACATCATGCTCTGTTGCCATGGAAGTTATGGGGATGTCAGAGGTTTAATATAATGACTTCACTGTAGGGTTAGAGCTGGGGGTAAGGCAGATTAACCAAGAGAGAAACCAGCACTGTAGATGTGACTACTTGATTGCTAGCATATATGGAGATTTCTCTGAGCCCAAAATACAGCCCTAAGGAAAAACCAGAAAGTGCTCTGATGAGCGTTTTTTGTTTCAGCTCCCCTTCGGATGAGTTTTTTTGGAAAGACACAGAGCTAGAGCTGATGCTTTTTCAGGTTTCTTAGAGCATTGCAGTTCATTACTTCCTCCCAATCAGCCCCTCACAAACTCCCCAAATGAACTACATTTGTATGTGTGGTAAAGCAAGTTAAATTTCAGAGCACTTTTCTATAGCCAAGACATCAGTTTTCCTTCTTCCTCTTTGGAATCTGCCGTTTGAGTCCTTATTGATTGTCCTGGTTTGTTGAAGTGACATTTGTAAGTCCCTATCTTGTTTGGTAATTTTCACCCTAAATCTCAGCTCAAATCCTCTCATGATAAATCCCTTTCCCTCATCATTCTCACCCCATCTGCTCTCCCTCGGGACACCTTTATTTTCAATCTTCCAAGTTCATCTCTTCGAACGGCAAGGAAGCTGTCAGCTGCTGTGAAGATTTGTGGGGCACTAAATCTTATACATTAAACCTTTAAATACATTTATCCAGGTAAAAGATTTCAAAGCAAATATATAAATTCTGAAGGTTTGCTAGCATATGGCATAATGATTAGAAACCAGACACCAATGATTTTCATCCTCCTTATTATCATTATTTTAACAGTCTAAAATCTCTTTTTCATTTATCAACTTGATGAAAAAATGTTCTACTTAGTTTATCCTTCCTTATTCTCATCACTGAAGTAATGGCTGAAGCCAGAAGTCATCCATTTCATTAGGTTAAACACCCCACAGCACAGATTCTGACCCCAGCCTGTCTGCAAAAATGTTTCTGATGAGGTTTCATTTCTATGTAAATATAGCATCAGATCAATCCAAACTGTTTTGGGTCTCATTAGTCACCAACAACATACAAAGTGTAAAAAAATAGAATCACAGAATCATAGAATCAACCAGGTTGGAAGAGACCTCCAAGATCATCCAGTCCAACCAACCACTCAGCCCTATCCACTCAAGTAGAGCACCTTGAACACCTCCAGGGACAGCAACTCCACCACCTCCCTGGGCAGCCCATTCCACTATCTCTGTGAAGAACTTCCTCCTAATATCCAGCCTATACTTCCCCTGGCACAACTTGAGACAGTGTCCCTTCATTCTGTTGCTGGTTGCCTGGGGGAAGAGACAAGCCCTTTTCCTGGATGCCATGCATTTCATTTCAAAGGGTGAATCACAACATGGTTTGATTCTTTGTTCATCCAATTTCATTTGTCCAATCCCTGAGTGCAACATGAGTCGTTCACCGAATCTGCATGCCAGGATTCCTGCCTACTGGAAGCTTTTAATATCTGCTAGTATATCAAAAGGCAAATGGCATTTTTTGCCGAAACAGGCTACTCTTTTATTTTACTTTTCACTAGTTAGGAAAGACAAGCCTTTGACATTTTCTAGTATGTGCTATATGTGTTAAGCCTGTATTACTGATTGCTTTGTGAATTTCTGCTTGCATCACACAGTAAGGCAATGTCAGAGTTAACAGGAAAATACAGAGAAGAAATTGCAGGGATCTGTGATAGGTACAATGAAGTCATCTGGTCCATCTTTTGCCAATACAGGCCTGTTCCCTACAGTATATCGAAGTACAAGCACTTTTCATAAAATAAAGACAAATCAGCTGAAGTTAGCAGCCTCAGCTATGACCCCAGAAGCAGGAATAGGTGGCTTTTGCTGATCCAGGGTAGCTGTGTACAACTGTTGTGCTGAAGGATGGCCAGAGAGTCTCACTGAGACCAGCTAATTACAACTGGATTACTGCTTTCTGAATTATATAGACCTTCTCATCCTATTTATCCTTAAGTCTCCTCTCCCTTCAGGGGGAGCCCCTGGATGTAAGTTTATTCTAGTTTCTGAAATATACTCATGTTTCCAGCCTTTCCTGAAGCTGTTTTTGTGCTGTTAATGGAGTGCACTGTTAATGGAAAGTTGTTTTTCATGGAGGGAGAAATTCAGCATCCCTGCCCTATGGCACAGGGATGAACTCACTGGTTTTGGCTCACTGACACTTCAGGCAGATTTATTTTCTGTAGATGGCTTCTCTGCAGGCACCAGTGCAAGCAAGGGCTGCAGAATGAGGCCTTGAGGTAGTAAGACTTACCAAATTTAACTGCAAAATACATCTCATGTGCAGTGAAATAAATGTGGTAAACCACCAATGATTCATCATTTACTTATTGTACAAAACAAACAGGTTTTCTTCTGAGTCACACAAATGCTGAGAATGTTTTCCTTCTCAAGCAAAACAATAACCAGTGTTATTTCAAGGTTGAGCAAAAAAAGTTCAGATAAAACAAGAAATTCTTGAATTTTTTGTTCAAATGGGGAACGTGAACATAAACTTATTTGATGTTCTGAGAGTTTCGGAAATTTCTTTTTTTTCCATCCAATGGTGCTGCAGGACATGTTATTGTGCAATTAAGGGCCACAGAAGATGGTAGAGTATGGAAATGCTGGCATGCATTTGAAGGTCATGCGACCCGTTTCCTCTTTCTCCTCCAACTTTTGGAGGACCTGAGTGTGCTCTTAATAGTAACCCAAGTTTGTTACATTCAAAACTGACCTAGAATTTGTGTTCTAGTGAAACGTGCCTACCTGTTCATACATCAGCAAAAGAGATTGTTCACTTTTTAAAAATGAGCAAAGTATCATTGAACTCTATTCTGGAGAGAGACAGGGGAACAGGAAGGGAAAAAAACATAAATAACTAAAAATGGGGACAAGTGAAACAACTGGAAAAAACATTTAGTTTTGTCCTGGGTTGGAGCAATTTTGAAACAAAAATCTGTTTCAGTAAAGAAGTCCTATTTTAGACCGGTAGGGTTTGAGGCTTCAGACTGTGAACAGTGTATGGATTATTTTGCCTTTAGATTAAGAAACTTAAGTCTGTACTGCTTGCCACAGACTTCAGTGTTAAGCAGAAAGAGATGTGTGATGCATATCACCTCAGGAAATTCCACATGGTTTTTGCTGAGGGATGGTGAAGCAGCTATAGCTGTCAGCAGGTTCACATGGCAAATCCTTGAAAAGTTATGGACTTCTAAACTACAGCTGAAATTTAAGATTTGTTTCAGTGACACATTCAATATAAATACTGCTGCCAGCATCCAAGTCTATGATATAAGCAGCATAATGTAGGCTCTAACTTAATAAAAATACAAAATGTTTCTTACAGATGTAAGTTAATTAGTGAGCTGCATCCATTTGCATGGGTTGCCTTCATCAGCGAGCAAAATGTTTCCTTCCATATGTACTGCAGAAAACTTTTGGGATCTATGTTACTACCACTGGCCACTATCATCTGTCTGTATATTGTGTTTTCTACATCATCACTTAACTGACACATTTCATCGTGACAGCTCGCACATCTTACTAACACACTGCACTATCAATACACGGAGTGGGAAGCTCATTTGGCAAATGTAATGGAGGAAGATGTGGACATGCTCAGTGGAAGCATGGAGGAGAGACCTGAGTGGCAGAAAAGGATGGAAATATTTATCAGGGGCCATGAAGCAAAGTTTAAGACAGCAAATTGTACTTGAGGTGGTGGCCAACTCCTTAAGACAGTAGAGGTAAATGAGAAGACGGACTGAATCAGAAGGCATGAAGCCAAAACAGAGGCAATGGAAAGCTCTGAAAATAGTGTTTTGCTACATTTCTGGGGTCAAATGATGTTTCCAAATGAAAGGAGAAAGGGAAAGGGAAAAAAGAAAGGTAAGACTTTTACAATATCTTTTGAGGAATTTCAAAAGAAATAAGGAGACTAAAGACCAAGAGCTCTGAAAGTGGAAAAGAACCAAGAGAAGAATGATGGAAGAAAGAATGTGTGTCAAAGAAGGCTATCAACAACAGCAAGAAATTGAAGAAAATTAATCAGTTCAAATGTTGAAGAGTTCTCTAAAGAAATAGCTTTGAGGAGCAGAGTGTCTGAAGAGCAGGAAAAGGCTTTAGACTGTAGTCAGACCTCTGAGTCAGGTAGTTAGAACTGTGTTTAGAAATGAGCAAGCGATGCAGTTAATGGAGAAGTTACATGAAGAGATGAGTGCCGAAGAATATGGAAAAGTAAGAATAAAAGTATCTGAGGAGCAGGTGAAATTTGAACAAGATATTTTCAGGAGATTATGCAGTAGTGAGAGAGACAGAGAAATTGGTACCTAAAAATGCAGAGAAGGAGGTAGTTAGGGTTGGGATTCACACAAACACATGTATCTACTTTTAGGGCACAGCTAGTTTCATCCTAATGCAAGCAGCAAAAGGCAGGTGTGAAGAATGACATGTTAATAGTGACAGTTTCCCGTCATTATCTACAAAACAAGTCCAGATGCAAACACTCACATTGTCAGTATCAAAACTTAGGCATCTGTGAGGGATAGGAGAAGGAAAGAATATTTTATAAGAAAGGTTAAAAGAGTTAAAACATAGGATGAAGGAAAACACCAAACAGTGAGTAGGAAGGAAGGCAAGAAGTAGGATGTAGAAGAGACCTTAAGACTTCTGTCAGACCAGATACCTGCTAAAGAAGTCTTTAATATCTACAAATTCAACTGTATCCCCTGAAGGCCAGGAAATGATGGGCAGTAGCAGAAGTAGTTAGATCCAACTTGTTCTATCCATGCCAGAATCACAGATGGGCAGATGAGTAGTGAAAAGACACAAATCCTGACCAGGCATTGACTATTTTTTTCCTCCATGTGCAACATACTCCCACTTGTCCAGTACTGTGCCCAAGCAATGCAGGTCTTGCACAGAGATTAAGTAGCTCAAATGTAGCCTCAAGTAATCATGATTAAACTACTTTCAGACTTCAGCTTGTAAGTCCCCACTCAGTTGATGGACTGAAACACATGGACTCACTGCTCAGGCCTTTGCTAGTCCTGGAATCTCTGCATCTAGTTGACATGACCTAAATTGCACCACGTAGATGCTTGAGAAAGAGCAATCCTTCCACACTCATAACCAATATTTTTAAATAGACAGGACTTTGGCAGGAGAGGGGGAGAGGGGAAGGAGGGGGAGGGTTGTGTGTGCACAGGCCAGAAGAGAAGCATAACACTAGTTTGGGAAAGCTGAATAATTAACATTTGAAAAAACTCTCATCTTTCAGGGTGTTGTGGTAACAACTCTAAGTCTTTTCTTCTGTAGCTAGGACTGGCTACTGAGGAAGTCATGATTATACCTTCCTTGTTGTCACACTTCCAGCTCAGTGTCCAAGCTTGGAGGCATTCGGGGACAAGCATTTTCCATTACTTTTACTACTGAACCTAGCTAAAATCATCAGACAGGAAACACAAGCAAGGACCAAGAAAACAGAGCAGCTCTATTTCCTGCCACCACTGGGCTGCTGAGAGTTTAGCAGCTTTTCAGACAGGGGTGTAGCTCAACACAACCAGTCAGGAATAAGAACAGATGGAATAGTTTCACCAAAGACTAAAAGTCCTGTTATGGTGGTTGTATAAGGAGGTTCATGTCTTAGATCCCAAACAGGACTCCTCTGGGCTCAGCAGCACATCACCTCTTCTCTCTGACACTTGGGAAGCACCTGGACTTAATACAATTGAAGCCCGTAGCACAGTGATGCACTCGTTCTCTCCTTCCCTTCCTCCATCCCTCCTTGTCTCATTCCTTGCCTCCCTCTCTCATCTCTGCTAAAGGGAGCATCCTCCTGTGCCTTCTTCCTTTCCTTAGAACAGAGCAGAAGCAAGGAGAAAGGGAGAGCAGGCAGGAAGGCATGAAGTAAGCACCCAAAATTAATATAAACTGTCCTTCAACTACTTCAGCAATTGGTACAGGCAGTGTAAAAAGTCCATTTCATTTCCTTGCTGTACCAGATGGCATATGGAATGGCTTGCCCATGGTAGACATAAGCCAAGCAACTGTATTTGCCACGGGTGGTAGACTAAATGGGAGCCACAGAAAAAAGAGCATCTGCAAAACTCAAAAGTTATTATATAGAAGTGTTTGCAACCATAAGCAGAGAGAATCAACATTCAGAAGTAGGTATGCTGGATGTGAAGTGCAAGTCAGCTCCTGTGAGTGTCAAGGTCACTGAAGCTCCTGAGATGGCTACCAGGGAGGGCAGCAGGCCGCATCCCAAATACTACATGCTCATCCCCTGATGACATCAGGGGAAGTTCAAGGCATTTAACACCTCTCGGGACCAGCTTGCAAGATCCACTTCCAGAAGGAAACTATCTTGAAAACAGATCATGTGCTGTTAAATGTAGCAGAGATGCAAAAAGGGCAGAGCAGCAAGTGTTGCAAAATGTGTCTTCTTTAGTGCAATATCCCCAAGCTGTGAGCTTATTCACTCTTGGCTCTCTCTTTCCGCTGTCTTATCTGTTACGATGTTGGCACAGAGCTGAGTCCAATGGGACTGCAGAGCTGGAACAAAATAGTAAATGTTCTCCAGGTTTTCTTTTCTTACAGAATTCCCCAACTCCCCATCTACTTAAGGAGGAGCCATGAGCTAAAGTAAAATTATAGTTTTGTCTTCTTCTCAAGCCAGATATTTCCAGAGGGAATTCTGCTCTCATTGCACTTTTTCTGCATAACTACTACCACCACCACAGCACCTTGCAAGAAAAACAGATTCTTTCGGTTCTGATGAAGCTTTCAATTAAGAATAGTAGTTATAAGAACAAGTTTTAGTCCATTCCATTTCTTTGTTCTTTATACTATCAGTTGTTACATGGGCTGGAATTTTATATCTAATCTATTATAGGCAGTCCCTTTTATACAATGTTACGAAGTCTGCAGCTGTTGCATTGATTTGTCAGAGAAAGGAAATAATATATTTCTAAAAAACAAAACCAGCACACAGGCAAACAAACAAACAAATAAACCAACATCAAAGGAAAAAAAAAAAACCAACAAACTCAAACCTATATAATTTTGTGGCTCTGTGAATTATTTTGCACAAGATTTGTGATTTTTTTTCTTGCTGGAAAACTAAGGAAGTATTACTTTCTGTATGAGGCATATGAAAGCATTCAATAGTTCTGTGGTTTTCAAATGTCTGTTCTCTGATGTGTTCTAATGTGCTGGACTGCTGCATTCTGGCTACTACAGACAAAGAAATCTTCTCTTCTTAAATCAGGAAAGAGGATTTAAACACATATCATATATGTATGGTCCACCCAAAGAATGTCATATCTTATGTATGAACAACTACCCTATATCCCTATATCCTACTGGATACATACATACAGGATATTGCATCTACTTGGCCTCTAAGAATTGACATGGACTGTACCTGCACAGCTTCAACATTTTCCATGACATATCATACTTGTATTCACCACAGGTCAGCCTATTTACCTTGTTTTTTGATTTACTTTATATAAAAGGAAAATCAAAAGAGATATTGTCTTCTCTTTTACTATACTATGGTGAGCATAGCTATAATTAAAAACAAATTTAAAAACACAAACAAACAAAAAACCCCACAACCAAACAACAACAAAAAAAACCTAACACAACCCCACAAACATCTCCATTTTTTCCTGAGATATTTCTCATTTACAGCCTGTCTTTACTTGGTTTTAACAGAGGTAAAAGATGCTCAGTCTAGTGCAGGGTTAGTGCCCTCTGGCATAAATGTAGGAATCCCTTTTCAGAGGCAGGACAAGATCTCTGGGTACAGCACAATATGTAAGGTAAGAGGACATGAAGCTATATCTCTGGTCCTAAAAAAAAAAAAAAAAAAAAAAAAAAAAAAAAAAAAAAAAAAAAAAAAAAAGTCAAGAAATAAAGCAGCCCTAACATCTGCTCTGAATCAGGAGATTGACTACGTAATGATCTGCCCAACTTGCCTTAACACAACACCTCAAGCCTCAGCCCTGTGGACATATTCTGTGAAGACATGAGAGTTGGGAATAAGTGATATCAACCACAGCAGCTAAGAAAGATAATTGCACTACTTCAGGAGGCTCCCCAATATCCCTTCCCTTTTCAGCCCTGGAAAAAAGGCACAAAGATGAAGCAAAGAAGAAAACAAGAGAGTCATAAATAGTCAGCAGACAAACCATTTAGCACAGCACAAAATAAAATCTGAGCTCTAATGTGAGAAATGCTGGCAAAGTTTCTTGATAATATTCAGTGGTGTCTGACCAATATTCACTGGAATAGCCTTGAGGAGGGAGGGAATATTCCAGCAGGAGCAGGGGTTATTTTATAATTCTTTATTTAATTATGACATTGTAGCTGGAGTCTGATCTCATAGGAAGCATAATGGATGATGAAATGGCAGCAAAGACTATGTTGCATCCCTTATCTGCTCATGTCCAGATTTCTTCCACATCTTGTAACATGTTGAAGATTTTTTTTAAAATAAACTTGAGTGTGAGGGAAAACAAGAAAGGGGTCAGCTGGACTCAGTTTGTCCTTTTTCTCTCCCCTTTTTTTTTTTTCATAAACTAACACTTGTGTCTTTGGGAGCAATGAACTGAATATGGACTTTGCTCAAACAAAGACAGATTCAAGGTTAAGGGGGAGACTTTTGTTGTATTACACAATGCTCTGAGATAGACTATTGTTGGTCCTTGCTGTGCAGATGTAGCCATGGCTGATTATCCCTGCTCCCAAACCTCTTTACTCACCCGTAATGTTTGGTTTCCAAGAGAATGATTCTCTAGTGAGTGATTCATTTCTGCAGAAATGTGTATGTTGAACTAACTTATTTTACAACTGTTCACTATTGTGCATCCTCTACTCTTAGCAACAGGCAAAAAAAGGTCTTAAAAAGCATACAGTATTCTACAGCATTACACAGTAAGGTTCGTTGCTTGTTTTGGGGTTAGGGGCTTTTTTGACACTTCATATAGTAGGAAGATTTTATATCTTGTAGCAATAATTCAATGAACATGAGGATAGAAATCCAGAAAAAGTCAAGAAGCAGATCTGTATATATCCTGTACTTCATGATGGAAAGAAGAGCAACAGACAAAGGGATGTCAGCACCACAGTGTCTCTAAATGAGGCAACCTGAAAGAGAAGAGAGTTCAAAAAGTACAGTTCAAGGCTAAAATGGTTTCATTAATCACATAATTACTCAGATTATTTTTTTAATGAGGTATTACAAAGGAGAAAATATGTTTAAATACTGAAAGAAGTTAGCATACCATCAAGTTCACTTCAAAGAACCAGTCACAAATATTTCTGAGGATTCATGGATGATTGTATGAATCTCAGGAAAATTAATCTCACCATGCTTTAAAAGCTAGTATTAGAAGACTAGGGAGCCCAGTAAGTATATAAAGACAATAAGTAAGAAATTAAAAGCATAATTCTGTAGGTGCATCAGAAAGAAATCTTATCAAGCCCACTCTCCTTTGCAGAAACAATATCCCCCCTTCTGCATAAAAGGATTGCAGAAATAATCCATTCAAGATGTCTTAACACAGGCACTACTACTTAAAAACAAAGTAGGGAAAACACCCATAAAGTCTCACATGGCTAATTGGAAAGCCTATTCTAACTCAACCCATCAATAAAGAGGGACCACTTAAAGGCAGGTACTATAAATAGGATCTTTGAATTTTACATGTATGACACCAAGGTGAAAAGGTTGACAAGTGCCTGGGCTACAAGCTCAAATTCAATCTGATCTTGGGAGCAGAAATAGTCTGAACAGGCTTAAATTCTGAAAAGAGAAGGTGCAATAGTTCATGCGAAATCCAGGCATCTCAAGCAGGTGGGGTGAGTTGACCTCTAGGGATGCCTGTGTCTCTGTATTGTAGCTAGATGAAACTCATGGAAATGCACAGATAATGTGCTTAGATTTGAATGTCTTTTGTAAGGTGAGATAAATTCCAGTTTGGAAGAACTGAAATGTAGATATGAAGTGAAGAATATTTGTGGTTGGGCAACAGTTCAGCAGGAAAGATCACATAATTGCTGCAGATCTCAAACTCACAATGAGTCAAACATGGTGTTTTGCAGAAGAGACAATTCTTATTCTGGGCTACGTTAAGAGGATTGTTCCATAAAATAAATTGAGTATTTATTTAGCCCTTCTCATAACTGACAACACCACATCTTAAATCCTGTGTCCAGTTTTGGAGGGATAGCAGAAAGAATCCAGAAGGGAGATATTCAGAAAACATCCACCATAGATATTCCCTTCAACCTTACAGCTGTATACTTCTTTAACACAAAAAATGTTGTCAGTTGAATGATTCACTTAATAAAATATTACTGGTTATTAAAGTGTTCTAGTAAAATAATTTATGTAACAGAGAAAACTGGTGTTTGAACTGTGGAAACCAGTTGTAAAGAGGCAACCTTGGCTTCCCTACACAGGAAAACTTCCTCCAAAGGCTATATTTACCCTGCTTGAAAACTATCTGGCTGGCTCCAGAGCAGATCTCTCCAGCTTGGGGAGAAGTCTGTGTATGCAGATGTTGCAGATAGGGATGGAATCAAATTCCTGCTTTGTGTCCTCATGAAAAAGATGAACAAGGCTCACAGGCTGCAGCTCTCCAACAGGCTGCAGCTCTCCAAATCTGTCAAACTAGCACCTCTCACCATCGTTACACTTGCATTACAATTGCTGTCAGAAATTACGTATGCCAGAGCATGAATTTTGGGGGTGAAGACAGAATTCCGGGGATGCTCAGTAGTGTATTGAAACCTGCTCACAGCAACAGTGCAGTGTTTTACAGCTAGTCCCTTGGTGGGGTCAGTCTAAGGCCAGGGATATGCTCCATCCAAAATTCTCCATTCATCCTGCTAGGAAAAAGAAGGAACAAGCCATCTAAAAAAGGTACGGCTTTTACTATCCCTAATAGAGTTCGGCACATGGACTGTTGACTGCACTGGAAAAGTTAAAGAGAAAAGCAGCAGCTGAGAGGAGGAGTATGCCTGATGCTGATGACAATACATATGTCATTTTGAAGGGCTGATCAGGGAATACTAATAGCCTTGACTTATAAAAATGTTGAAAGCTTGCAGGTCTGAAATACTGGATTTGGGTGGGAATTTGACCAGAGGATGCCATACTTTGGGCTTGTTTGAATTTCTTCCAAGAAGCATTGCAGAAAAACCTCCAAAACCTCTCTCTCATCATGCTGATGGCAATCAATCCCTCTCTGAGTCACAACCACCACACAAAACATGGTAATTTTGAATTATTCACTCGTTATCTGATAAAAGCTGCAGAGAATATGTGATGTGCCAGCTCATTAGCTGGTGTAAATCTATACAAATTTGGGGTCTCCCATGAAAAGGCCACTAAATGCACTGAAAGTCATTTAAATGGCATTTCTGCAGTGCAGACTTGTTTATTTCATAGAGCCCAAAATATAAGCTAAATGAAACGTCTGTGCAGGATGTAAAGCCAGAGATAAGTGCCCTATGGCTTTTAGCTCCTCTTTTTCTCACCACTGTTTAGTACACGATGGAGAATGGCTGGGATGATGTCGTGGGGCTAATAATGCTTGCCTGATGCAGAGTGCTGAGATCTCCACATATGCTTTGACCATATTGGGTTCTCACAGGTCTCCTGCTCCCTGAGAGCAGTGAGAAGCCAGAGGGCATTGGGAATCTCAGCCTCTCCCTCCTTCTCCTCTCTCCTGGGTCTAAGAGATGTTTTGTCTTTCTCATGAGCAAATTGTTTCTCAAAGCAAAAGCTTTTAAAATGTAGAGGCTTTTTTCCTCTGTTAAAAAAAAAGAAATAAATAAACAAGGGTCTTGACAAAAATTTGCATGTATTTTTTTTTCCTAAAATTCTGTTAGTTGAACGTTTATCTAAATCTCAAGTAGAGTAAGCTAGAATATGTGTCAAGAAGATAAAATAACTAAGCCCTGATCCATGAATGAAATTACTGTGCTTTTTATACTTTTAAATAGAAACTCAGACATTTGAAACACAGTCTTAATAGAGAATTACCAAGAAGCTTTCAGTGGCAGTTTTCACAGGTTGCTAGATACATACTGGAGTTTAATCCTCATATAAGTCGAAAGCAGGTCTCATCTCTTAAACTGAATTATTCTCATTTTACACCATGGTTCATTATTTTAACATGGTTGATATTCAAAGACAGCAGCTCCTTAGTGTATGTAAATCAGTTTCCCATACATCAGGCTTTTTTTCAGCTGGGCTGGCATTCTATTAGAAAATAAGCTGTTATATATTTGAATATTCATATTGTACAATCTTCTACAAGAAAATACTTTCAATATAATACTTAACAAAGCTGTAAAAACACAAGCTAAGTACTTTATTAAAGAGCTGGTCTTTTAATGCTGTGCTTTTGACACTTCAGGCATTTAAACAAAACATCCAGTACTAGCCAAAGAAAAGAAAAGAAAAAAATTGCTTAATATTCACTTTGTGTTGCCACAGACTTGTACAATATAAATTTTCAGTCTTACGGAAAGATTTTTCAAGGACAGCTTTTTTAACTAATGGTTAATAGCAATGATTTTTTTTGCAGAATCCTCAGTAGGAACACATTTCCTCAAGTGTGAATAAATAAATTGAATGGCAAGAGGTAAATTGATGAAGAATTTGTGGCTACGGGTATGTGAAAAAGGGTAACAAACTCAAAAGCTGAAAGGCTTCCTCATCCTTTCTCATGCGCTTTTCTAGCAACTCACCTTTTTGTCCCTGGGGTGTAAGAGCTGCAGTTGTTTTGCATGTTTCTGTGTACATTTTGCTGCTTCACCATAGAAATATGCAACTATAATTTCAGAATACTATGATCCATGCAAGAGGAGAGCATATAATCGTATTTAACCTGAACAGAAAATGAGTGAAGGGTCTAGGACAGACATCAAAGCCTGATCATTAGCAGAAAGAGGGAAGTGTGGATCTGTGGAAACACTCAGCTCCATGCTGACGAAAGAACTCCTTGAAAGCAACCACTCTGGTTCATATGGCTTGTCTTTTTGTATATTTTTGTTGTGGGTTTGTTGTTGTTATTGTTGTTTTTGTTTTGGGGGTGCTTTTTTGTTTGTTTGTTTGATGTTTGTTTTTTGGGGTTTTTTTAGGAGAGGAGGGAGGAAGATGTGTGATTGTCAGTTTTGGGGATTGTTAGTTTGGGGGAATGTCCCCTTCTCTGGAGACTTTCAAGGTCTGTCTGGATGTGGTCCTCTGTGAACTGAGCTAGATTATACGGTCCTGCTCTGGCATATGAGCACTGGCATATGGTGAGGCACTGGAACAGGTTGCCCAGGGAGGTTGTGTCTGCTCCCTCCCTGGATGTGTTCAAGGCCAGGCTCGATGAGGTCTTGGGCGTCCTGATCTAGTGGGAGGTGTCCCTGCCTATGGCGGGGGGTTGGAACTGGATGATCTTTGAGGTCTCTTCCAACCTAGACCATTCTATGATTCTATGATATGTGTTGGACTCGATGACCTCTTTGGGTCCCTGCCAACCCCTGACATCCTACGACCCTGTGATTTTGTTGGGTTTTCTTTCCTCAGTTAGAAAATCGTGTTGAAAATTATGTCAAAATGGATGAACCTACATTAAGATGAACCACTGAGCATTAGCTGAAAAGAAAATGTTCTTTGATTACATTTAATTCAATGTCAAGTCATGGAAAACGACAATAAATTCAGAGTTAATCATAGAAAGATACACAGACTTTGATTACTCTTTCTTCATTATTGTTAAATTATATCATTCAGAAGTGTGCCCAAGGTTAATTTTCTCACCATGGGAGTTGAAACATTTTTGTCAAAGTCCTATGGTCACTAGCTTGTGTGCCTGTGCACATATTCATGCTCCCTAAGGCCTGAAGTGTTTGAACCTGAAATGATTTAACTTTTTCAGAGCCTGTCCCCTCATCATTAATAGTTTGAGGAGGGTTTATTCATCTTTCACCAATCTATAACTTGAAACAAGAAATCAAGCAGAAAAAGAAGAGCTTTCTGCTTCAAACTCTGTCCTCCCACATGTTGCAAGGACTATAATGCAGACGAAGAAGCCATCTACTGAAAGTCTCAGCTGTAATAATTGAGATTAGTAAATCAGCAATGCAAAAGAACATGAAGTTCAACAGCCTTAGAAACACTAGTAAATATTTCCCCACCCACCTCATCTTGCTCATTACTGAAAAACCATGAGAACTGCCTGACTGGAATGCTTTGGTTTGAAGCCTGATTGAATCTTGGACAAGATGCTACACAAAAAAAACCCGTTTGCTTCCAGCAACCTACCAATCATATTAACAGTTGTTGATTTCAGATTTATCACTCCTCTTAAGAAGTGAAAAACTCCATCGTTACAGCTTCCAACACTAAGAAAATCTGCCAGAGGTAAGAGGTATAGTGAGGATTATTGGAACTGCAAGAAATTTATTTTATTTTCAATGGATTTTGATCATGCATACATATGTTTATTTCCCTACAATTCTTCCCATTTCATTGTCATAAATCTTTCCATCTACAGTAAATAATCTTGTATTTTAATTGTTTGGGTTTTTTTCTTACTGGATCAGTTATAGGAGTCACAATTCCTAACAGATCCATAAATAAAATAGCATTTTATAGCATTCAGTTCTGATTGCTTGCCAGATAAGACTTCAAGAAAGGATGCCAGTTGTCTACAAGTGCTACATTTCATATGTTTTCAACTATCCCTCCTCAGTAAAATTTCACATGTTAATGATGGCACGCCAATTTTTGTTTTAGAATGAAGCAAAAAAAGTCAATGATTGTTTTCATTTGCAGGTTCGCATATAATCTTCGCAAGCCTTTTAAACTGAGAAACTAATAAAATTGGTTATATCCTTGCTGATTCCAAACCCCAAATTAAAGTAGCTTAGCTAGTTAAAAAAAACATAGAACAATACGATCAGATTTCATAAAACACTAATTCATACGGCCCATTAAAATGTTAGACTAAAGTTTTCCCTTTGGTTTTAAAGAATTCTTCAGTCCAGTTAAAACTGGTGGAAATTCCTCTTACTATCTACATGCAGAGACTAACATCGCAGTCAGTTTTTGTTTATTTATGAGAAAAATAGACCAGTTAGGCACTGATCTAAAATTAGGGGTTTTGTACATGTTCAAAGTACCATGAAATGTTAACTGCTCTTCAGGTATGACTCATTTAAATGTATGCGGAAGTGTTAAGTTCATGATTTCAAAATCACATCCTAAAACCCAGACTTAATCTGGCCACTCAGAGAAGTGCGCTGCTATTACAAACCTTAAGGGTTCATCAGCATTCTTTTACTTTCATAAACAGCAACTGTTAACTTTCCTTAGAAATTAAAACTCACACAAAGTGCACCTTCAGAAAACAACTGTTAAATAGGACAAAAGAAACCATTCCAGCTTTCTGATTCTCTCAGAAAAAACATCTGCTTTGACATCACAGCTCCCTAAAATGGAGAAATTGTAGAGACCCTATAAAACCTCAGTATTGCTTTACTTGGAAGGCACTTAGATACTATCATGATGGTTCCATCACCTTAACCAAGACAGACGTAATATAGATCTTTGTGTGACCTGAAGTGACCAAGTCCCAAGATAATAGGCTCTCAGATCTGTAATTTGGCTTATTTTACTTTGTTTACAGATGGTAGCATTTCAGTAAGATTTTCCAAAGGGAAAAAAGCTATTTTAGCATGCAAAGTGTTTTGGGATAGGCTCATAATTACCTCATCCAACACAGATACAAAAGCAGCTATGATGAAGCATTTCACAATATTCCTTGCACATAAATGTCCCTTTTTTCTTTTAGTTGCAGTAACCTGGATTTTTCTCTAAGTGCCTTGCAGCCCGAACATCTGAGAAGTCCTCTTTTCTCTCTTGTAGATGGGTTCATTTCACAATATCATTGTTACAGGGCATCAAGATCACTTTGGGCAAATGTGCAACCCTGTAGATCTCCCTAGTTACAGGAAGCCTCTTTGACATACGAAAATCTGTTGGTACTCAAAGGTACTGGAGTGAAGTGAAAAAAAAAAAAAAAANAAAAAAAAAAAGGCAGGAAAACGTAAGCATTGCCTGCAACCAAGTGGTGGAAAAAGTAGTGTATTTCTCTACTGCCTACAAATTGAAGTAGTGTGAGACATAGCTCTGAGCCTGGAGAGTAAATTAATTTCTCTCCCAGCAAGTGATAAAATCATCCTGGGATTCACACTATATAATGGGAGGATATGGAGCCAATTCTATACTTTAAGTATGTATATACAAAGGAGTTAACACAGGCACTTCTACTAGTGTACAAATTAATTTTCTTCTGCCTCATGCACCTCCATTTTGCGAGATTGATATGGAGAGGATAAGTCCTTCCTCCCTTTTCCCAAACTTAGCTATTCAGAAACGGGCAGTGTTAATTAGACCTCAAGCTTTTGTTACTACACTCAAATGACTTCTGGACCTTTCCTTACAGAAATGGGCTTGGGACTTAAAGGAAAATCCTCCACATTTTCTAATCACTTGCAGCCACTAAAAATTGAAGATCATTATAAACATCAGGCTTGGCAGCATACTAAAAATCTCTTTCCCCTCTAATATAGCTCATGCTGGAGGCCTGATCCATTGGCTTCTATTTTGGGAGTTGAAAGAAGGTAGTCACTGGGGTGCTATTAAAACCAGAATTTCTTCAAGATATTTGCATCGCTTAAATAGGTCTTAAACAAAGGCAGAAGCAGTATTTACTGTGCTATTAAGGTAAACAAAAATAGCAGTCCACAGGTAATTATGAAACAGATTGAGTCTGGCAGGTGAGTTCCAGTAGTCTGGTTTTGATTTCCAAATGAGGGATTAGAGCCAAGCTATAGACATGCCATAATAAATTAACTATATTCTCATACTTACATGGCTTGTTTCTTTTCACTTCTACTTTCATTTTACATTAGCTGCATTTGGCACTCTGATGTAGAAACAAGCCTTCTCATTTCTTAATCACCTCTGAGCACAGAGCTGGTTTATGGTGGAGCTACAGCCACTGCACAACAACCAGTATGGGGTCATACCTATGCAGTGCTGATCCCAGGACCTGGCATCCATATGTACCTCGCAAGCAACAAAGATTCGCTTACATTTTTAAGAAGAAATGGCTCGTCAGTGAAATAATGAGTTCTGTGAGCAGAAAGTATAGAGAATATAAAGAAAAATACACCATGGGTATTATGATAGATGTGTAAAGATGTACCACTGAAGTGAATTAAACAGCCAAAGAGAAAGTGTTGAAGCAAGTTTGTGGAATGTATTTTAAAACCAAAAGTTTAATTTAATTATCTGCTTGTCTTGAATATAAGCTGTCATGTCTTTTCAAGGAATGTTCTCAGTAGTGACACAGGCACCAATAAAGTCTGGCTTCACTACAACTCACCTCTGAAGTAATCTGCATCTAAAGGATGAAGACGCCAATGGCCCAAGACCCCTTCAACCTGAATGTTGCTGTACCCGCCCTACTGACTGCCAAGACTTCATTCTGCATTGATGGCTGAGCATTTGCTGCTACTGCCTGTCCCAAATACAGTGAAGGCAGATGTGAGTATATACATTATGGTCAAAGCTTCACTAATAAACTCCAAAGAGTCAGAGGTGTTTCAAAGAAGAGAACTTAGAGACTTGGTGTACTGCTGTGACCATGAAAGTTTTATTCACTGGCCCTTTGGCAGTGGTCTTTGCCTATACATTAACCATGAGTAGAGCAGGCAGAAATAGAGTCTAATCCTTGGATCCAAGGTGAAATTGTCAATCCTGTGCAAAATAGCAACACTGAGAACATACGCAAACTCTTCATTTACAAGTATCCCAGGCCAAAAGACAGAGCAAAGGTAAGGAAAGCAAGTATGACAGACAACCGATGTATTATTGCTGTTCTGAAATGCCTGTTGTAACTTAACATACATCTATTTTTATTCTTTTGCTTGCACCAAAATTCATTAACAAGGCCCAAGAGGCAAAGAAATGAAAAATGCCAATTTTTAGAAGTAGGACAATAAAAAGGATATGCTGATTTTTTTTTTTAAATCAGAGTTTTATTACAATTTCAGATTCTAATGGATAAACGAAGCTTTTGTGAAGACTTTGCCAAACATTTTGTTGCATTTCAAGCTTTAGTGCTGCTCTTTGTGACATGCAAGTATTATTATTGTGTTTAACAGTATATATACATTTAGCACATGATCTCTAGTTTCAATCAGAAACAACTGACTCTGCCCAGTGCAGAGTTCTTTGGTTTTGAGACAGAACTGGGAAAAAGACCTTTCTATCCTACAGACCTTGCAGCAGGATTGAGTAATGTGTGCCCATACAACCCCGTAGGACTTTTTTTAACTACCCTTCAGTACCTGTTCCAAAGGCAAAACCTTTCAATCCTACAACTTCATTGGCAACTACTTCACCAGTAGTCAGGTTCCTAGCTGATTTTGGTAGATCAGAGCAGTGTGCCAGGCTCCCTATTGTGCTTGGCAACACTGTCTTGGCTTTACACCATTTCCGACCTTTTTATTTATATCCACCTACCCTCTATTGTGCAACACCTAGTTTGTAAACTCTCTGAGACACAGAGCATTTCTTCTACTGCATGTTTCTACTGCATCCAGCACTTCAGGCTGCCAATCCACAATTACACCTCCTAGGTGACATGACACAAATACAGACTGTGGTCACAGTCATATTTCCGTCAAAAATATGTGTCATGCTACTACTGCATGTGAAAGATGAGAGACAGAACATATTAAATCAATGGCCAAAAATACCTTCTTATTACCTCAAAGTAGAGTGATCCTACTTTATTAACACATTTGCCATTTTATTTTTAATTTTTCCTTGTAAAATCCAAAGTACTGTATTAATGTAGCATTGGTACTTAACACCTAAAAGCATGGTAAATAAATGTAAGCAATAGAACTGAAAATTGTTCCTCATGAAAGGAAGGTATTGGAAAGTATTGGGAACTCACAGTGCTCTATCAGAGAAAGTTTTCTCCTACCTGGAATTAAGGGAGAGGAGTTCAGGTTTTCCACCACAGCACAGACAGACTGCAAGAGCAAGCTTTTGCTTCCTGGTGCTCACAGCAAGAAGGGAATAAGGAAAAATTGCCATCTCAGGATTGAAAAAAAAGGCAATGGGTTTTGTTGCAATCATCTTACTGGTGTCATCTAACATCGCAGGAAAGATGGCTTGGATGCTCAGAAAGATATCAAAAATAACCAGAGTTTCAAGCTAAATGGCATATTGCTGAGGTGGAAAAGCCTTATGTGTTGGCATTTAACCTCCTGCTACTTGGAAGATACTGTTCCATGTGGTAAGTACCTTGCCTCTGGTAACAGCAAGGTTTTATGCATCTTCCTCAGAAGCACCTGACACTGATTAGACTTTGTTGGTGAGCTGAAGAGGCTATGAGGCTGAGATGGCAAAAGAGCCAGAGCTCAGGGAAATCCCATCACAAATCAAATGCAATCTGATCACAAAAGTCATCTGTTCACAATCACACAGCTGAACACAAGCTTACTATGGATGACTAGTTTGGAGATGTGAGCTTTCATGCATCTAATTCCTTGCACAGGCACAGACATGCACCTCTGCTGACACCTTTGAGAATGTCAAAGTAGAGAGTACTGCACTCTGAAAACACCAGGGTTTGTACAGGATTTGTTCATGTATTTTATGCATGTCGTGGTTCAGCTTTTGGATCCTGTTGTACTACCTCTGGTCACACTGTGTGATGATTGATTCTGTCCTTGGAAAAGACCTTAGTCCAGACAGCTGTTTATAAATACCCTCTTCTTCCAGTGGACATCCTTATCTTCAGTATTAGCCAGGTGCAGGATGATGAGGACCTTTCTGAAGGCTGTAGTTGATACGTTTTCCTGGCATTTATTCTGTGCTTGGAGAACACTCAAACAAGAGGAAAACAGTGTGGAAGTATCTTTATTTAGATCTATTAATGGCTAATTAATTTAGGTCTCCATTAATGTAGATGTCTTAAACTAAGAATACATTACAAAGGCATCCAATAGAAGATTTGTTATGAAAAGGACAGGCAAATCCTCTGTTAGCACAACTGAATAAATGGGTAGCCTATAAAGGAATAAGAAGATTAAATATTTTTTAACTAGCTGGAAACAATTTTGAGCTCCTTCACAGCCACTCTGTCATGTTTTTCCAGATCCCCTCCTGCTCTGTGTGAGAGGGAATAGAGCTTTATTTCCTCACATAAGCAACTTCCACACCTTTCCTCTGATGATGAATGGCAGGGAACTCCCTAACCTACAGTCACAGAGGCTGCCAGTCTCTTTTGCGAGAACAAATTTTATTGCATATATGATATATTAAAATTACTCCTGAAAACAACCCAGAATTAGCTTTGTTGCTGAGAACTAAAATAAATATGATATATTTTAAATGATCTGTAGTCCTGCTGTTGGAAACAAGTTTGATTCTCCCCAAGAAGTCTTTAAACTTTGTAACAACCTCCCAACTTAGGGCCTTTCATTCATGTCTGCTGCTGCTTCTCTGGTGAGTGTTCCTCAAGAAACACATAATTATCAGACTTCATCTTTTCTACTTAACAAAACCAAGACCACATTCCTGATTCTTGTCTCAATACCATTTTTCTCATGTGGGAACAAAACTGAGTGAAAATTCTTGGAAACTTAATAGATGTAGATCCTCTCCTGAGCTACTGTAAAGTATTTCATGTGTTGTGCTACTCCACCTTGGTCAGGGACAGTAGGTACCACTTCGACACTGACTGATGTAACTGACTTTTAAGTATATTCATTCTTCCACACAGTGAGCCTCACTGAATGAAGAGTGAATATACAGTTTGGCAAAATAATTCAATCTCAACATTTATTCCATAATGTATCCACATAATGGGACCATAATTGAGCACCATGCTCAATATTCCAATTTTATTTCCATTGATATCAGCATGAGGCAAATTACTTGGTTTCAGTAAATATTTCTATTGTAGAGATGTGATAATAACAAAAATGTTGGTCCTCAAGCTCCTGATCAGTACTCACAAAATCAGAAAATTGTCAAGACTCCTCCAGAATACTCAACATTGGAAGAACTCATTACTAACACTGAAGTCCTTGGTCACATACAGATGTTACCTATACTCTTAAAAATATCACATCAGTAAATATAACCATAGGAACTGCCTCATGCATACACTGGATGCTGAACAACACAATTCAACATAATTTCAGTATTTCCAATTGGCAACACATAAAAGCCCTTTAAAAAGTCAGTCATCATACAACTGTAGCTTCCTGACTCATATGAACAAATAAAACCCTTTATTGCAATAGAAATTTAAGATATGTACCTGTGCCAATGGTTGAGGAACTGGTCATCCAGGTTTGGGACCATTGTGGACAGTTGGTGGCTAAATATAGTATAGTCCATCTGCTTTTCAGAGGGAAAATCTGGCATGTTTATTTGATACTGTGAACAGCCCTATTCTGTTTCCTAACACGGTGTCAATAAACACTGAAGTTATCTTCTGTCAAGTCACAAATTAATATGTGCAGGTTTCCTCCCTAACACTATTACTATAACAGACAAAAAAGCATTTACCACTCTTCTGTACCAGCCACACAGCAGATCTCTTTGCAGATCAAGCCACAGAAAGAGATAATTAGGCTCATGGTGGGTTTATTTGTAAGTTATGATAAATAACTCCAGGAGAAGGAGGAAAAAAGTAGGAGAGACACAATGGCTGATATAACCATTTTGGTATGTAGAAAGAGAGAGGCAAACACCATCTAAAATGAACTTCTTCACTCCTCAGCGCAGGTTATGATCTGTTGGATAGAGCTTTCTAAGACTTCTGGTGTATCTGTCCAGAATTCTAGAGATTGTGAACACATCTGCACTGGTAGAATCATATTTTCATTCTGTAACTAAGTGCTGTAGGAAGTAAGGTGGGCAAAAGAACATTTCTAACAAGTTGTCATGAGTGTCCAGTGCTTACTGTTTAGTGTCTTAATCACCTCATCTCATTTATAAGGAAATGCAAGTAGGTGAAGACATGTGTGGAATGAAATAGATTATTTTATTAGCTTCACTGAGCTGTTAACAAAGATGTTAACAAAGTTGCATGCTTTCTAGAGCCCATCTAGTGAGGGGGAGAAGACTGAACTTCGAGTACAAATTGCAAGAGTAAAACAGAAATGGAGCTTGCAGTGGTTATTTTTTCCTGAATAGGGTTAGACGAGGGCTTCTTGTCTGGGCCAGATCCTTTAATTGGCAGGGCTTCACCAATTCAGTATATGGCCACTGTTCTGCTGACTTCATTTGGAACTTCCCCTAGGGAATGATTTTTAAACTTTAAGTATGTAGAAAATAAATAGTTTTCAAGCTTCAATAGATATATTCCATGTGTCATTTTTTTCTGGAGATGGCAGACTCAGTTCACCTGCAATTTGACTAAAAAACTATTTTAAAAATAATAAAAAGATTTAGCATTAAAGTTCTGACTGTAGCCTGGAAAGTTTACTTTGCAGGATAGCATGACTGTGTGCTTATTTTACATTTCCCAAAGATGTGCGCTCCCTAGAGCAAATGCTGCTGGATTTACATTCTCACAGTGAGCCTTCAGGGAGTTCAGCTGAAGTTGCTGAGATGTTCTTGAAAATGAGACAGACACTGGTCATTTCAAACATCTGGGGAAAAGAAAGCAAAAAACAACCACCATGCTTTGAGTGTCATTTTTCTTAGTGCCCCAGAACTGAAATCAGAGAGAGAAGGAGCAATTCTGCAGCTGGGCATTTGAATGGGAGAGGAAGCACTGCACAAGTACTGCTTATTGTAGTAAGTCACTGCCTCAGAAGTCTTTTGCTCGTCCACCTCAATGCCCTATTTTGTCCATGGACATTGATTGAGAGCTTGAGAGGTGGAGGAGGATAGGGGTATGAAGGAATACTTGCAGTAACATTTGGCAAAACAAGCCAGCCAAGGATAGAGTAAAATACAGGGTTAAACAAATGGCAGTGTTTAATCCTTTCTTGCATCACAGTACACTAAAATGTAACACAAAGCATCAAACCACACTATTACCTAGACATTGAACAAAAGCCCTTGCTCCTCTTCAGCCTTTGCAAGTCACAAGCATTCATTTTGTCACAATGTGCCGCCCAACAGCAAGCAGAATATGGTGCCTGGACTGCAAAAGCGAGTCTTTTTGGCGTCAATATCCTTAGGGTAGTTTTGGAGATGTAATCACTAGGTAACTGCAAAGAGTATCAAGTCACAGGGACTGAAAAAGACCGTATGAGGATGTTGAGTTTAATTTGTGACAAATATCATGTCAGTTGGTGCTGAGACATCTGCTTTATATTTTATGCAGTTCAGAGTGTTCCTTGGGATTAGGTTGAGTTTGGCTCTGTGGACCAAACTTCCCAACTGAAAACCTGGTCTGAAACTGTATGAAAGACATGACTAGTCTGGATTCCTGTGTTCCCCTTAGAAGAACTTTTCAGTACAGACTTGAAACAGAGGTTCCAGTTGACTCTACCCCAAAAAGCAATCTACTTCATGCACACAAATCCTTCTCTGTGGATGGAAATAGCCTGCAGCGAATGGGACAGTCTGGGCAGTCACTTCCAAAGCACAGTGTTGCTTCAAGTCAAGATGCTAAAGCAAATACAACCACACGTTTTAAAACCTACTACTTTTCAACCTCAGTTGACATCACTTGTTCTTATAGCAGTGTTGTTGATGGAAAAAAATAGGCAAAGGATCATTATGTTCTGCAGCTTGTGACCACAGTAAATATGAAAATCTACCGTTTGGATCACTGGAAATGGTCTTTGAATACAGAAGACATGATGATTAATTAACTCATTTTTCAAGTACTCATTTTTCATCTCATCTTAAAAATAGCTAAATCAGACTATATTTTAATCCATCACATTTTCAACATCACCCCTGGCACAACCCTCCTGTCTTGACCTTATCTTCTCAACTTCCTGCTAAGATGCATGTTTAATGAAACAAAAATCTGCCCAATTTTCAAGTCCAGATCCAGCTCTTCCCCTGTCGCAGTCATCAGCTAATTTCCTTAAAACATCATCACATAACCAAAGGCAACCCTGGGGACCAGTGTCCTAACTATGTCCTGTCTGATAGATGGAAGATTCCTTTCTTACAAGTTCAAAGCTCAAGGCTGACATGAGTCCTTTAGGGGAACAATGCTCATTTTTTCCAACTCAGTACCAACTCCGGGTCAACTATGGCACTAACTATAAAAAACCCAAAGAGTTTTCCTGTTGCACTGTCAATGCTCTTTAATGTTAACCTGAAGGGAGTATCCATTCCCCATGCAATTGAGCTAATCAGGAACAAAAGTGCACACATGCATGTTACTTTGTATGCTGAACATTTGACCTCCTCCATTGTTACCCAGTTTACTCTAGACAGAAATATCCACGTTATTTGTATTTGGCCTATTCTGCCCTCCTAGTTCCTTCAATGCTATAACTAGATGTTAAAAAACAAACTGGTAACCTTCATTGGTGCAGCTACTTACCTCTAAAACTCAATAATTAATCTCAAGGGGATGACAAACACTATGCAATTTATTCTCTGCTTGGCTGCAGTCTGAAGGAGAATGGGCTCTGAATTGGTGAGGTTTTTTTGGGTTCAATCTGGAAAGCACATGTTCCCTTTCCATCATTCAATCCATCAAAATGCGCAAAAACTGTTTGGGAAAGGCACACGGCACATTTCGATATTTTTCATTAACATTAATGTTCTTGTTATAAAGATACGTTTCCATTGCAGGTAACAACAGTCTTATGGGCATCTGGGAACACTTTGAATGATTGCCCAAAAAAAAAAGAAATTTGGATCATAACTAATGATCAACATCCCCTTTTAATCAAATGAAGCCATCATAATGTGTCATTCCTCTGGGGGAACAAGGACCTTCGACCTTCCTGGGGCCTGCTGAGGCCATCAGTAGCTGTAAGCAATGCAGGCAAGTGGCCTTTTACTTTAGAGAGGGAAAAAAAAATTGAATCTATCCATCAACACGCTCACTTGTGACACTAAATGCATAAAAGAAACTAAGTCTGATCAGTGCAATAGTGATGTTGCTTTCCAGTTAACCCATGCATTATAGAGCACCTATTTAGGACTTTTCAGATATCACAGTAGTTCTCCCCTGGCACTACAGCTGGGTGGCCATTGCTCTGACACTGGGACAGGTCTTTGTAAAACATGGCATTCTGGTCGGAGCTCTGCAAGTTCAGATTTCTCTGTGCAGTCTTGGTTCTTCTACAAAGAAAAGGGATTCTCGGGTGAATGGGTCAATACTTTCCATCTTTTTGTTTGTCTGTAAATAGCTCTTGAATGTATTAAAAAAAAAATGCAAAAAGAATACATGCAAAAAGTACATAAAAATAAGCCAAATAAGTTGTTCCTTTTTCAAACAAAAAAAGAAGCAAATGAAAACATGCATCATTCTGACAGTCTGCAGGAACCTCTCACTTTGGGGAAAGAAATTTGGATCTAGGCTCTTTCGGTTAGCTGGTAAACTCAAATGATCACCTGATATTTTTCAGTTTTAGAGAAAAATTGCTCAGTTTCAGAAATGCTTCAACTTGCTTCTATATCCTGCAAGGAAAGTGCTAGTCAGAAACTCTATGCATCATTCTGACAGTCAGCAGGCACCTCTCACTTTGGGTAAAGAAATCATAGCTATAAGCATTCTTTTCAGAAATGAGAACTCCAGGTAACTCCTCAACAGTTCTCCCTTCTGCCAGACAAACTGTTTGATGAGCCTGTCAACTCAAAGAGCTCCTGGAGCCACCAGACTCCCACAACACCCTGTAGTTATCATACACAGGCAGATAAACCTGGAGCAGATAGTCCATCCTGCAGAAAAAACGGGGGTAAGGTACCTGAACAGTATTTTCAAGAAGAAAGTGCCTCAATTTTGTTGCAAAAGTGCTGAATATTTGTCTTGGGGGAAAAAAAAATCTGTATGTTTTCATCTATGTACACGTTCTGTTCAAGGCATTCTGAAAATGAAGCTCACTGCTGCAAGAGGTTTTTTTGTTGGTTTGTTTGGTTTTTTTTTTATCACAACCAAGTGCCCCAGTTATAAACGAGCCTGCAATGGACATGTATCTCATGGAGATGAGAAAAGTGAAAATTTTGCTAGATCACAGAAGTCCCAGCTCCCTGACACCACTGTTTTGAATATTTTTTAGACATCCCTGTAAAAACAGACATCCCCGATGTCTCAGTGCACTTCACACTGAAGGAAAGAATAACTGTTCTACAGGTCCCCCAAAGGCTGATGGAGCAAACACTTCTATTTTGACTTTTCCTGAGGCATCAGAGAAAAAGGTTAATTAAACATTGTGCTCCATATATCACTGTGAGATTTTAGTTCACTATATTCTGGGGTTTTATTCACTACCACTCAGAGCCCCTTCGGTGAACTATAATATTTAATCTTCAGTGTTGTTCCAACCAAAATGACTCCCTAGATTTGTGTGAAAGCCTAATGTGTATCTCAGATTGCTCCCTGGATAGTCCTTCATCTATCAAAGAAAGCAGCCTTCTGGTGAGAGCTTTCCTATTAACTTAACCTGAGAGGAGGGTATGAGCTTTTAAAATGCATATTTCTACGTAGCCTGGTGCCCCTATTCCTATCACCAGAGCACTTCCCATGCTGTGATATATTCTTGGCCACCACAATTCTTCGATGTGAAACTGGGCTGTTGCAGCTCATAGATCTAAACACATATATATTAAACGTCTCACTCAATGAACAATTTAAGCCAATGACTGCTGCCAAAAGGAAGAGCACAACCTTCCCCTTGCTGAGGTCACTGACAGCCCATGCCAGATGTCCCCACCTCCCTGCAGGTGTATGGCAAACAGGCCTGTCAATGCTGGTGCCAGCAAAAGGAGGGATGTTGTCTGGAGGCTGAAGTCCCTCTCTCAGTAGCCATGACCCCTCTCAGCCTCTAGGTCAAACGAAGCCTTGAGGCCTTTCCCAGCATCACTGGAGGTGTCTGGCAGGAGCTGGCAGTACTGCTCAGGGCATTGGCACTCTCAGAAGAGCAGAACAACTTTACTAGTCACAAGACCTTCAGGTGTTAAATTCACTGACTACATCTTCATTTTACTTACTGAAAAATAAAACAGCTACCAACATTTTAAGTGATGATTAGCCTGGCTCAGACTGCAGTGAGCCAATGCAGAGACCCCAGTGCAGACTCCCTCTGCTCCCTGCTGGCATGTGCTTACTTTCTGAATAAACTAACGGGTGGGCAGCTCTTTTTAAGATCCCTTCCCAAGCTGTCACATTTTCTAACCAAACATGACGTTAACCATCCTGTCAGCACTGTGTAAGCTCACAGCATTTTTATTTTAGTGCTCCTAGCAAAGCAAGAGCAGCACGGTATGGGAATTTAATATTTGGAGGAAGGGATGAAGTGGCAAGTGCTGAACTTGATAGCTTTAAATTTGGCACCACGTCTTAGTTGTGGTGTTTTTCTAACAGTCCCCTAAAAAGCATTGATTTGGAGAGAAAGTATGCAGACCTGCCCCAATGTCCGAGGCACTGAAGTCAGTTGGCAGGCCTATCCTCAAGGCTATTAGTACTCCTGAATGCAAGAAGCCTACTAGCCCAGGATATTGCATTTACTTACAACTCCTTTCCAAACTGGAAATGGTTTGAGCTTCATTCCATGCCTGTTTTTTGTTTCAGTTGGAAACTCAGGAAATCAAAAGAAGAAACATTGCAGCACACAGCAGAGATGAGGTCCTGACTGAGAGAGGACAAGAAGCAGTAGCAAAGCTCCTATGTTAAAATCCAACTTGCACTTCCAGTACCCTGCCCTTGCAACCTGATGACACTTTGCCCACTGAGCATTTTCATTGCAAAAACCCCACAGGAATTGTATTACATAGCTACTCTACACAGAGATTTTTTTTTCCCCTGTCTGGTGGAGAAAATCAATAAATGTTAAAGCATTGTAGATAATTACAAAATTGAGTTTGCTTTCTTTAAAACCATTCCTATTTTTTTTAATTAGTTTTGCAAATGTTGCATATGAAGAAATAAGCTTCCCCATGAGCATCACTGAAGATGATGGACGGGACTAGGAAAGAATGCACAATCATGTTTTCTTCCTCCCAGAGAGATGGCATTAATCACATGTTCCTCCATAATCCTCTTTCCAAGGCCCCAGAAGGAAATGGAAGAACCTTTCAGAGCTCTACAACTGGATTTTTCTGGCCTTCGGCATGGTTGTTTCCACTGGGCCTGTGACAGACCTGAATTGCATCCCTGAAACATTTCTGAGCACAGTAGGGGAAACTGGGGCTGTATTTCTGTGCTTAGGTACAGGCCTTATGCCTATGCCTTTCCCCATCCAGCACTATTTGCTTCCCCTTTGGTTGCCTATATTTCAGAAGGAAACCAGCTTTTTAAGCTGTGTAGTAACTGGTGTTGGAACCTCCCACTCAAGGCTACTGGAAGCACTCCTTTTCTGAGAACACAGAGGCCAGTGCAGGCACGTGGGCAAGGTGAAGTCCAGGCAGAGAGGCAGTGCATCTACAGGACAAATTGCAACTGTGTGCCTTGTCATATCTTTCCAAAAGCAGTTGGTTTCTGATTTAGGTGGTGCTCATCTCAGGATCCATAGTTAGTGAATCTGGGCAGAAGCTCAGCTGCAGTCTCCAGCTGAAGCAGCAGCATAGCTAGAGTGGTTTGCAAGACTGGGAGGCGGCAAATGAAAGATCCCAAGGAAGGTTTTGATCTATAATATGTTTGAATATTTGGAAGGTCTCTATTAATGTCTGTAGTCTCCTTGCTGCGGTAATTGAGTGGAGGAAATAATAATGGAGATTGAAAGGCATTCACCGTTCGACCTCTCACAACCCTGACATTCTTCAGTAGAATATGATTGGAATTGGACACATCTGCTCTCCATAACAAATACAAAAAAATGTCCTGCAGCTTTAAGGCCTGAAAAACATATACTTGGGCTAAAAGAAAGGCATAAATATGAATATCTGTAGACTCAATGCAAGTCTAGTAGTTCAGCAATAACTCTCATTGCAGCCACACCATGTTTTGGAGTGCTCTGCCTCCTGAAAATACCTGGAAAATATAGGGAGGTGGAAGGTCAATCTCCACTTGCAGTTAGATATAATCACCCTCAGGCAATATGCAGGTGTGATAGCAGACGTCAAGCACAGCTGATGTCCTAGCCACCACCACACACATTGCAGACCCGGAGCCAAACCCTCACACCTTCAGCCACATTCCCCAGAGCTGGGGTGGGTTAGTATTGCACAGAGACACCTGATCTGTAACCCCACACTGATGGACTATGACAGTTTGCTGTGAGAAGCACATGTTGATACCAGAGAGAGCTTAAATACATCCAGTGCTGGCTCATAGCATAGGTCCTTCTGCACCTCACAATGCAGTAAGCCCCACGGAAGCCAGAGGAACCCAGTTATGCTGGGGACAAGACAGCAATGAGATGAAAGATGGAGCATGTCTAGTCTCTCCTGACACAGCTGTTTGACCTAAGACTGTGCTACTAGTTGAACAGTGTTGCTGATTCATCCCAATTCCACTAGCACATGTGAGTCATCTATCCACTCTGGACTGTTCACTGATGAAAAGTTTATTTTTAACAAGTACTGGCTAAAAATAAATTTATACATCATACAAATGTGTAAAGCACTCAGCCTCAAATTGGTATGAATATGCCCTGAGAAAAATTAGCCATCTCGAATGCAACAGGAAACCTGAGAACTAGTTCTTTTCTTACACCAGCATAAATCAGGAATAACCCCACTGAGATCAGTTACTGTTTCTATAAGGAAGCATTTTTAAAAGGCTCTGATTGAGACCATGCTCCATTAACCTAGTAGGATGACCCCTTCAGAGGTTTTATTGTTATCCCAGTGTTCACAAAAAGGGGACTCTGACAACAAGGATTTAAATGCAGGGTTTGTATCACTTTTAGTGCTATAAAAGTTAGCAATCTAATCTAAGCTTCTTGCTCAACTTCCCTCTAAAATAAAAGTAAATAAATGATCATGTCTAACCCATTCTACCATAGGTCTCAACAACTGGGGAAAAAATGCCCCTTGAACATGCAGATTTATCTACGCTGACTATAGACACAATCTGATTAACTGACTTGGACTAGACATCTGAAGTTTGGCTAGATGAACAACACCTTAGGTGATTACAGGCTTTGCAAAAACTGAACTCTGCTCCTCTCAGCTCTAATAAGAGGCTCCACATGGCTGAAGCGGCTGAGGATATAAGGTCTTTATCTTAAAAAAACGCTAATATAGCCATATGGGTAAAAGTCTGTAGTCTGGGATGCATAGCAGGACAAACCAATAGTTATGCCTGGCCACCGGTTCTGGAAACAGCATTTCAAGGGCTCCTTCCTTGAGCTTACAACCATCAGGAAAACTGCATGATCTCAGCCACTGTATTTAGTCTGCTTCAGCAGAAAACACGTTTGCACCACATGGAACCTGACAACTGCCCTCCCTGGGTTTCGTCAGGGACACTGTGGTCCTTTTACATCTGAACACACACACACACACAAGCAGAACAGTGCAGCCGAATGTGCTCTCCTGCCCCAAAAGTTGGCATCCCAAGATGTTCAGGGTAAGAGGCATGGAAGGGTAGAAAACAGTTAAATGTGTCTGCTTAAAAATAAAACTAATAATTGGCATATACATACATTTGGAACACAGAAACGAGGCAGAAGCACCAATGATTTCCCTCGTGCATTTGTAATAAGCAGATGGTATGTGGCAATTTTGTGGTGGGACTTTGAAGCGACTTTTTTTTTCAAAACATGATACTGAAACAAACATTTAAGAGCAGAGGACTTCCTTCCTGTTGTCACTAATTTGAGGCAAGCAGGCTGCAGAGAGAGTTGTGTTCTTCTTCCTCACTAACCATTAAAAATGCCCAGCTGTGTTGTTCTTTGCATGAAAGTGTCAGTGTGGGGAAATTTTCAGGACAGTTCTCCTTGTGAGCTCTGCCTCCTTCCCAAGCACATGGCCCCACAGCACTGTCACGCCCAACCTTGTACCGTAGCAAACCAACATCAAACACCTCTCACGGTGGGACAGAGCGGCTGGTGTTTCCTGTTGACCCCAGCTGCTTCTGCTTTCCATTCTGGAGGGCAGCCCTTTCTCTCCTACCAAATTTCTCCTGCTATGCAGGTGAATCTTTTGGCTTCCCTATCCCTATCACAGGCTGCTTCACACAGCACACCGGAGGCTAGTGCTTCTGGGGACCTGCATACACAGATGCAGACACTTCTCTTACCAGCAGTGTCCTTTTGTAGTATAAACTACAAAAGACAAAAGAAGAAGGTCTGTGATATGGACAAGGAAAGTCTCACAGGCCCTTGGTATTGGACCTGCTCTTCTCTGAACAAGGAAGAGGGCAGCAGCTTTGTTGCATGCTGCAATTGGAGACATGGCAGACTGTCACTGAACATTTGCTTGCCTTGACAGAGTTTCTCCATATCAGACAATGCCCTTTATGTTCCTAATTCCCCACATGCAGATATCCACAGAGGTCATTCAAGATTTCTCTTACCACAATAAAATGGGTGAATTTCTCCCACAGATAGTATGTATGAACATTTTCTCAAGAGAAAACAAACCAGCCTCCAGTCTACAAAGTGGTTAATAAGGGCATATGGCCTTGATCTACAGTAGGCCAAAGAATTAATTTCCTATTGTTAAATATTTAATGAAACATTTTTCCTTAACTTCCTATGAAGAGTAATAGCCTAAAATTACAACTTAAAAGGGGGCAACTTAAGGTGGAGAAAAGAATGTTCTTTATGAAGCATTTCCTGTGCCCTTCTGAGTGCCTTATCTGATCAGCATCTTTCACTTTTATTTACATTTTATCTTCTTTAAGTACACGTGGTACGGACTGAGTCATCAATAAGGGCACAACATGAAAGGAGGGATGAAAAATAAGCTGTCTTAAGAGCACTACTCTGCAGGAAACTTATTAGCATTTATTGTGCAGTATCAGGTTACCGGAGTTGAATGAAGAGAACAGAGTTTATTTAAGTGGCACAAAACACGACTCTCTGGAAGTCACATTCAGTATTTTGGAAGTACATGATTGAAAAGGATATATCAGAAATCTTTTCGATTTTGCGGAAGTCAGTAACAGGTACAAGCTGAGGAAGGGGGATGTTAAGGCTCACAAGAGAGCATTAAGAAACAGGTCTTGGGTAAGAGAAATGACATGCAATAAGGGAAGAAGGTGTCATTTACAGTGGGAGAAATCCCAGGGCTATCATATTCATAACCTACTTGCACAAAGCCTACATATTGTCATTGCCCCCACAACTGCTTCCCCCCCTCCCCCCGCCCGCCCCCCCAAAAATAAGCAAAAGATATATACTTAAGAAACAGACCAGTAGATGTCAAAAACTGATTGCTGCCTCTGGAAGACCTCTGAGCTTTTTCAATAGCCAAATCACAAACCTCACTCCCACATCAACAGAATCTAACTGCCACTGATGTAGACTGTAGGAAAACCTTTGAAGCTTCTTGTTAAAACAGGACATATATTAACAGACGACATGCATGTTCTGTCATAAACAAGGCACACAATTAGAAGTAAGGCTAGATTTACAGTTTGTAGCTCTCTTTTTGCTCGGGTAACAATAAAGCATGCACAACTGCCATTTCATTCTGAGAAAGCAGGACAGGTCAGAGAAAGGACTTCACCTTGCTGTGGAAGAAGATCTTATTCCTCCCTGATATTCTTCTCTCAAAGCAGAAGGTCATGATTTGAACTGCCATTACGGCTGTTCAAAAATGCATCAAAGGTTCAATGGATAAAAGAACGTTATTTTCCAAAACCGCTGGGACACTTCCTGTCAGTTCACATAATTGAGTATTACAGTATTTAAATTACAAATTGAAGATTATTTTTACAGGTGTCATTTTAAATATAATACGAAATTTCTTGACATTACCTCAGCCACGCTACACAACCCAGCTGCACTCGGACTTGCATGTGTGATGCACATGGCTGAAATTTTGTCCTATTACATCATGGGCTACAAAAACACACAGTATAAATAGACGATGTAATATTTGAGAGAGCAAAAACATATAGTGTTGGCCTCGTTTTATGGAATCCCAGATCTAGTACGGACGTGGAAATGTAAACTGTTATTAAGAGTTCAGATCAAAATCCTTTAAAAGGAGTAGAGTAGAAGCGCAGGCGGGGGTCAGATAGACGGTGCTAGATTGCCCTCCAGTGGGCTCACACCGGCTCTGCTTCCCCATTCTCAACCTGTCCCGGGCAGGAAAACCAATCACACCACTTCACTTTCACGAAGCTGCACGAATGAGACAGCTGTAGCCCACAAGGAAGACACACGTTATTCACACTGGCAGATCCGCAGACCAACAAGAAAAATGTTAAATTAATTAAGAAAGAGAACTTTAAAAGTCATCTTGTCTTGGCTTTCTGTCCACAAATCGGCTTTGGCGGCTGCAAGGAATTTGCCTTCAACTGTTCTCATTTAATGTGGATTTCTAAAACGCTATTATCTCAGTTCTGTAATTTGTTATTTCATTTTTATGGTTTCAAGCGAATGCCATGTTTGGAAAGGAAAAATCCACCTTTTCTCATACTCTGTTGAGACTAGCAATTTTCTTTCATTCTGTATGAAAAACTCAGATCACATTGAAGAATTCTAAGCAAAACAAGAAAAGTAAAGAAAACAAACTGTCAGCAACTTCCTAATGCTGTTAACAAAAAAAATGTCAACAATACTCACTAGACAAATTAAAACTCCCTGCCCTTTTGCAACCCTCTTCCTAAAGAAACCAACATGAAGCTTTGTCAATTCCAGCCTTTTTAAGCAGTTCCAGATCCAATACACAGTGACCATAAACTAGGTTGAGTGGCTGGGCACTAAGTCACAGAAATTTCCAAAGTCAGAAGCAAGGAGATGACATCTCATCTGCAGGCCTGTCCACACACTAAGAATAAGCAACTGATTATTGTAGAATTAACTGGACAGCTTTCAGGGGTTTTATGGTTGGCCTGCTTCACAAAAACAAGCATAATTTCAGTAATTCAAGAAAGAGATTTGTAGTGGAAGAGGCAGTAACATATAAATTAATTCTGAGGCATGATGCCTGTGTCACTAGTGTCACTATTACAATCAAGGATCGCAGCAAAACTGCCAACTCCATGTCTTAAAATAGAGCACTGTAGTGATTTTAGTGAGTTCAGTGTAAAGGTTCTCAGAGGAAGTGAGCTTCATATGCCTTCTTTCATTTTCTCTTCCTACAGAGACAAAATGAAAACTACAAGAGTTCCAATTTATCTTTATTTTTTATTGTTGTTGGGCTTCAAAAAACACAAGCACCTAAATAAGACGGGAAAACAAGATTTTGTACTGTTTTCATTCACTGAAAGACATTTTCAAGAAAGACTGCATGGTTTGCTGTTGGGCAATTTGGGTTGTCTCCATAAATGGAGTTTATTCCTTAATTGGAGACAGGAATAAAAACTACGGAATAGTAAGAGAGTGAAATAGTTTCTTGTTGTGAAAGGAAGGTAACTCGAGGCTATCCTGGATCTAACCTGGAAAACGAGTAAACCAAGATGGGTCTGATACTAGGAAAACCCGACTGGCCAGATGTGAAGGTCACAACCAAGGTCACAAACTAAAACTGATTATAACAGGAGGGGGAGCTCTCACCCAGCCTGTCAAGCCAAGAAGGTGCTCCCAGGTACTCCAGACTAAAAATATAAGTCATGAACCCTTTAAACAGGTCAACAGTTTATATCATGAAAGCGAAGCACTGATTTTCCAGGCTTGACAATTCATTGTCATTAGATAACTACTGATGTGAACATTCAGTGGATTTTTTCCCCAAAAACAAGTAAAATTTGGTTGGCTGGTTGATTGGTTTGTTTCTTTCAGGGATTCCTAAGGTTGAATTGCTGGAGCTAAGTTTGAGCTTCATGATGTTTGGTTTGTTCACATCTGAAATTCAAAGTTAAAAAATATCAAGGAATGGGAGCCTGCATGGATGAAACCCAAAGCAAATGTTTGCAGGAACCTCTGAGAAATGGAAGTGCTGTGTTCACATAGTTCTAATTATAACACTGCATTTGCAGGATTCACATGAGCTAGGACCCATGGAATAGAAACATAAAGGAAAGCTGACTTAGAGGGAAGGCAAAATACCCTACGGAATTTGAATTGGAATCTTGTAATGTGTAGGAAATCTACTGCAGGAAAGTGGGAACTACTTAAAAAACAGCTGGAGAGACCACAAGTGAAATTCATCCTGGTTATAATCTAAACACAGAAAAGAGCAAAAATGTCCAGTTTGGTTAAGCAACAATGTAAAGTCTTATACACCATGTGCAAAAAAACTTAATAAAGGGTCTTTAAAGCATAAATAGCACTGGGAACCACATAAAAAAATACAGGAGTTTAAAAGAATAATTAAGATATAAAGGTTCTAATGTGAGGTAATGAATACTCATACATAAATCATAAAATCATATGAGTTAGCCATAAACACTTCTTGCATATTCCTATGTCAAAGACAAAAGAAGACAGAAAACCACACATTTTAAAATTATAATTTTTTAAATGGTGTATTAGACCCACTCTTCTTGGTGAAATGGTATCTCTCCTAATTGAAAGTAGAACAGAGTTTTCAGTATTCTACATCAATACCCTTGTTTTCTGTTCATGGTATGAAGGATTCCTCTCATTAGAATGTATCCATGTAAAAAAAAAGGACAGACTGTCTAGTTACTTGTTCAGACACCATAGTCAATGAAGGTGGGAATTTAAGCTAAGATGAGGCACCTCTCTTGAGACACCTGCCTCCAACCATGAACAGTAAGAAACCTAGGAGCCTAAACTTAGGTGTGAGGACAGGATGCTGTGTCTTCACAGACATAACTTTAACCCAGTTACAAATTTTCAAGGAAATAACTTGAAACCAATGAACCTTACTGGTTTACAGAACTACAATTGCAAAAGTAGTGGGAAATTTGTCCCCAGATGAAAAAAAAATAAATAGTTTCTTCCTACAAATGGCATCCTTCCACAGCAAACTGATGAATTTCATGTGTGAGTCATTTATCATGGGATAGTAATGTTAGCAGGCTTTGTTAGACTGCAGACGTGCTCAAACAGCACAGCTCGAAAGAAGCTGCTAATTAGCACCTTTGCAATTGAAGTGGTTAGTTCTGGATCTTCCTCTCATTGTGTTCAACTGTTCAGTGTTATGCACTTCCACAACACCAGCTACATACGTTTCAAAGAATAAGGATGCCTTTACATAGCAAAGATCAACCTCCATTTTTTTCTTCTTGTATTTGAGAAGCACATGTATCAGTTACATGAAGTGTGATCTACATGATTTGCAAAGAGGACCTGGCAATGATCCTCTCAGGGTCCACCAGCAGGAAATAAATCATCAGACAACACAAACTAGCCCTTAGGCCAATCTCTGACAGAAGTAGTTTTTTAATTAAATTCCTCTAAATTCCTCTTCAAAGCAAAATTACAAGGGAGTTTGACTTCTGCCCCAAAAGAGAGTCCATCCTGAAGGAATGGACATCGGTCTTACAGTGAGCCAGAAAGCTTTTATTCTGAAGGAATAACACTTGAGACTTTTTTACCTGTGAAATCTGGGTTTTCAGTGGAATTAAAGGGGTATTTTGTACTTAAGCAGGGATGCCCACAGAGTTGAGAATGGACATAATTGCGGAGTGTGGGAGGTGACACTTTCCTATCCTCTGTAGAAAGTATACTATGGTGTGTGCTCAAAATGTTCTCCAAATTAATAGTGGACAGGTTTTGTGAGGTCTTACTTGTCATAACTCACAAATCTCAATCAATCACAGCAATTGCTTTCACCCGGTGTAGTAAGACCCAAATTTGACCCAGAAGCAAAAAAATCCAAAGTGAAGTTAACAATTTCTTACATGCTTTCTTCACAGGCAATCATGATCTAGCTGGAGACCTCCCTGAATGTTCAGCAGTGTTCTTGGAAGGTACCTTGTGAAACACATTCGTTTTCAAACAATGGCATAATTGTAATAGATTAACACAAAACTCAATTATTTTACATGTTAGGTGTCCATAGCAAAGAATAATAAATATTGCTTATCAAGTACCTCCTGTCAAAATCTTCAGAGTTCTTAAAAACACATCTGAAATAAATCAACATTAAAAAAAAATAAAAAAGGCTTCACAAAATTATTTACTTCTGATGAAACGAGAGGCTTATGTCCTTATGTGTTAGGTCTATCCATGATATCTATAAGCCTTCAAAGTCTATGGAAACTTTCCATTGACGTTCAGGCTCCTATCACAGAGCACATGAAATGGACTACACAGGCAAAGCTAGTGCTAAAAGAACACAGGAAACAAAATCTGCAGTTACAAATACAGGGAAGAAGAAAGGCAAAATTCAGGGCTACTAAGTCGCAACTCAGATAATTATTTTCTGAAAATCACTTCAAGTAATAAATCAAATGGGATGCATTAGTGGTGTTTTCAGTCCTGTAGCTACATGTTCAAATGCTCTGTTTGCATTACAAAATTCTGTAAAACATCTTTCAGGTGCAATGAGTTTTTCTTTTTTTTTTTTCTTTTTACAGTGTGTTTTTGTATTTATTTTGAATAACCATTAATCAGAGCAATGGAGTGGGAAAGGAGGGGGGGAAAAAAATTACACCAGAAATGAAATATCACTTAAGAAGCCTGCAATTAGCAGACTAAGAAGTTTGTTGTTTTTGTACTTCTTCCCACTTTATGACCTAACTGAACATTCACAAGCATTAAACACACCACAGCTCTAGGAAGAGTATTGTGGTCTTTTGCAATGTGCATAACCATACTGGAAGTCTCTGTGAATTCAGCTGTTGTAGCACTAAAATGCACTTGATGTCCTGTCCATCTCAATTTATCATGAATCATATATCAAGAGCTCCATAGTGATGAGGACAGCATACGAGAAGTCATGTGTTTGGGCATGTTCCAGTGTTTAAGCATAATAGGAATCTTAAGGAATTTGGTCCTATCTTGATATTGAAGAACAATGCAAATAATATCAAATTTCAGATCCATAAGAAATGCTTAACATGGAGCCAAACCAGAGAAGTGCACAGGTGTCTTCTCCCGAACATTTCCAAAACCACTCTGTCCCTCTACATTTCTAGTATTCCCTCACTGGAGAAAATACGGGGATGATGAATACTTTTTGATTAGCAAAACTAAGAATTTGTGCAGCGATGTAAAGGGAAAGTCAGAGTTCAAATTCAACATGCTGGGTTGCTTGTCTCCCTCAATTTTATTCACTAAATCAGCAGTACTGAATTGCTGCGATGACAGAAAGAATTTGGAAGGGAAGGAAGGTTGTGCTGGTATTGAAGAAAAAAAAAAAAAAAATCTGTAAAATTATTGTCTTAATCTCTTTCCATAGTCAGGAGAATCTGTCCATTAAAGTGACATTCACCTTCACTGAAAAAGGATGAATTTTTGTTTTAAGGGTCAACTACAAATATGCATTTTTAGGTTTTGTTTGATTCTAACCCCAAATCTCTGATAGGAATTTTTTTTCCCAGCAATGAAATGTTTCTCACATAAAATATCCATTAAAACAAGCAAATATTCTTCCTGAAGGTTTGGAATCCAAATAACAACATTACAAGATCTTGCCACAAAAAAAATAAAACATTGACTCTTGTCAGTATTAAAAATTAGAAGCTTAAGTCTTTCTGAGACCCTGGACTCCTAGAAAAAGTAATATCTGAAAAACAACTCTTATTGAGAAATCAGATCATATAGCAAGGTTAAGGCATGCTTCTGTCAAGAAATTAAATACTATCTCAATGAGAAATTATCAGAGCAACCTAAACTCAGAGACTGAAACCATGCATTTCTTGAAACTATTTCAAATGTTAAAAGCTTCAGCAGTCATCAAGTGCTAGAACTCACTAGCAATGAATCCTTGAAAATATTAGGTAGAGTTCGCAAAGACCTTTTGGACTTGCAGCCAAACTACACAATTAGAGTAGTTAACCTAGACCTAAAAAAAACAGACTCTTGACTCTGAAAGAGTTAAGTTAGTAACGGAGTTTTAGCTGAGATAATGACGCTCCTCTGGAGCTTCAGAATGACTTATCTTCTTCCATAAGTCTCAGCAAATGTTACAGCATGTTTTAATGAACTTGGTTCTGTGTGGGGAAGAGATGGAAACAGGAGCATGGTTAAGTGTCCCTTTGTTCAAAACTGCGTAAGTGCCTGGTGTAAGAGAAATGGTCCTAAAGTTGGTCTCACCCTTCTCTCCAAAGTGGATCAACAGCAAGTGAAGACTACAAGATCTCTGTTGGTGGGGTAGGAGGAGGTACAGGCGTCAAAAGGTTCATCCTTTAAAGAAAGAGAGTCTACTGTTGTGCATGTGGGCATCTCATGGCAAGGAACATCCCAAGGCTGTAGGCAATGTTCAAGATTTAGATATCTAATGTCCACACATTTCTCCAGGTTGGGGAGCCTGAAGGCTGTTTAAAGTGACTTACCGCCTTTGAGAGGAACACCTTTGATTTCAGTACCAGGCAGCGCTACAGGCTGGGGACAGAATAGCTGGAGAGCACCCAGGTAAAGAGGGACCTAGGGGTGCTGGTAGATATTAGCTGAACATGAGCCAGCAGTGTGCCAGGTGGCCAGGAGAGCCAATGACATCCTGGCCTGTATCAAGAACAGTGTGGCCAGCAGGACAAGGCAGGTTATCCTTCCCATGTATTCAGCACTGGTCAGGCCACACTTTGAGTGCTGTGTCCAGTTCTGGGCCTCTCAACTCAAGAGAAATGTTGAGGTACTGGAACAAACCCAGAGAAGGGTGATGAAGCTGGTGAGGGGGCTGGAGCACAGCCCTGTGAGGAGAGGCTGAGGGAGCTGAGGTTGTTTAGCCTGGAGTAGAGGAAGCTCAGGGGTGACCTCATTGCTGTCTACAACTACCTAAAGGGAGGCTGCAGCTAGGTGGGGGTCAGTCTCTTCTCCCAGGCAACCAGCAACAGAACAAGGGGGCACAGTCTTAAGGGGCGCCAGGTGAGGTATAGGCTGGATATTAGGAAGAAGTTCTTCACAGAGAGTGATTTGCCATTGGAATGAGCTGCCCGGGGAGGTGGTGGAGTCACCATCCCTGGAGATGTTCAAGAAAAGGCGGGATGGGGCACTTAGTGCCATGCTTTAGTTGATTGGATAGGGCTGGGTGGTAGATTGGACTGGATAATCTTGGAGATCTCTTCCAACCTGTCTGATTCTATGATTCTATAATAACTGAGTATTTCTCCTTTGGATGTTAGACACTCAGCTCTTGGAAACCAGCTCCAGCACACAGCCAGACACATTAGCTGAGATTTACTCCCACTTATTTTGAACTCTTTAAAGTTATATGACTAGTCTCAAATAGCCACCAATCTTCCTTCTGAAGAGATAAACTGACCAAGAAGGAATTCACTCCGTTTTTCCTAGACATTTCTCTTAATTTATTTTCTGAAAAATGGCTTGTGTACTGTTTCGCAGGAGTGAGGCCATATCTGTTACCATTGTTTCATCTCCTGCAGATCTCAGAACATGACTACTGAAAATATATTTAGCTACTAAATGCACAGACCAAGATACTTTTCTAATTGTCAGAGTATTCTTAGTGTAGTCCCACATCTGAAACCACCTTGTCTGTGAATTATTATCAGAATGAACACATATAAACTCATAGTTCTAAAGTTAAATATATTTTCAGTGATCTGTAAGAATCTGTTGAGCTTCAGCAATCAATGACCAATCATTTACAGAATCACAGAATATATCTGGTTGGAAGAGGCCTTGAAGATAATCCAGTTCAACCTTCGTCAGCACTGAAGGGTCAACACTAAAGCGTGTCATTAAGCACCAGGTCTGCAAGCAACTTAAACACCCCCGGGGACAGTGACTCCATCACTGCTCTTGGCAAACCATTCCAATGTTTGCTAACCCTTTCAGTGAAGAAATATTTCCTAATATCTAGCCTAAGCCTTCCCTGGTACAGCTGGTAACCATTTTCTCTAGTCTTGTAGTTTGTCACCAAGAAGAAGAGGCTGGCCCCCTCCTCACTCCAAATCTCCCTTTAGGTAGTTGTAGGGAGCAATAAGGTCTCCCCTCAGCCTTCTCTTCTCTAGACTGAAAATCCCCAGCTCCCTCAAATGCTCCTCGTAAGTCATGACAAGAAAAGTAAGGCTCCTATTTTTTGTGAATAATTTACTGTTTCCTTGTTTCCAGAGAAGACCTAGAAAGCTAGAGATGCTCTTCTTACCCAGGGTTACTAAAAAGCAGAAGAATGCACAAGAACAACAACAAAAAAAAAAAACAGTCTAAGGGTAAAAAATCTGAACTGAAATTGAACATAAGGGTAATCCAAGCAGTATTTTCAGTACAAAGCCTGACAACCCTATATTGTCTTACAAAGCAGTCTTTTCTTATATTCACAGCTGATATGCAATTCATTGTGTCATTTTTTTGGATGTGATAGCAAGAAATTCCAAGAATCGTTCAGCCAAAGGTAACTCTAAGTATAATATCATGCGTGGGTATAAAAACTGAAACCCCTTATTTTGTGAAGCACTTCAGAGAAGATTTGAAAATTCCACCCTCCATTAGAGCCAAATTCCAACCTCAGTTACACACTCAGGTTCCCATTAAAGGCACTGGAAGCCAGAAGTACTTTGTTGAGGGCAGACTTCAACTGATTTTGGTGTTCAGCCTTACAGAGAAACTCTACTGAAACCCTGATTAGCCAAATGGAACAGACATGAAAGCAGTTTAGATTAACAGGGTTTGGATAAGTAGGAAAGGTTTTAGTGCTTTGCTATGTACTTTAATAGATGTGACCTTAGGCCACAAATCAGCAAGGATCCTGGGCACACACACAACATTAACCACATGAGTAGCTGTGTGAAGTCAGTGAACTATTTGTGCTATTAAACATGTGAAACTACGAGGTAAAACTCGTCCCAAATTTTGAATAAAAGGAGGATGGTGATAACTAAAGATTGTATATTGTTCCATTTAACTTTTTAACCTAAACAAAAATGTAAACCAGGCACCCTGAGACAGAGGCAAACAAGCAACCCATTCATGCCAGCCAACTAAATGGAGCTAAATCAGCTAGCTTTGGGCACAGACGGGGAAAGTCTTAGACAAAGACAACTTAAAACCATTGCCAATAGAGTTTTGGGAAAAAAAATTCAACAGGTCCAAAAGTTTGAGCTGAAATTCATTCTTCTTCTCCTTAATCTTGAGATCAGAGTAGCGAAGGCACACTGAATTCTATTCTGGTTTACAAGAAAAAGGAGCCTATTGGAGGATCTGTCTGTATTCCAAACTCACTCCAGTAACCTTTGAACTAAGATGTAGAGAGAACATCACTAAAATCCTTAAAGTTTCCCAACAGTGTCAAATGCTGTGGTGATGGAACAATAAAGTATCTTTGCTATTTATTTCAAATTTAAGCAGGCTTTTATCCTAAACCCCTCCAAAGTTGTCATTCATAAATAATTGTCACATTATGAAACATTAAGAAACAGTAGTATGTGCTAGCAAAGATAAATGCCAACCCTGTGAAAGCCAAAACAAGGGTAATACAGAGCTGCAACAAACCAAGTCTCTTCCCAGTTGACACAGGTAGCTTTTCCCTACAATAATTAATAATTGTTTCCTGTTTTATCATCTGGTTTATTCACATTGACTCTCTAACATGTTTTGTGGGTAAGTGCAGAAGCTCTGCATGTCAATTCTCAGCAGTGTCATCAGGGTTCACTCCTCCCTACACCATGCTACGGGATGTAGCTACATTTCCTCCCCATATGTAGCACTCAGAAGATCATATATGAGCCAGGAGAGTCCGTCACACAGGTATGAGGCTCAGGTATTACAAGATGGATAATTTTGATTTAGATTTTTCTCATCTTCATCTGGCTGTTAAAAGGGAAGGAGTTGAAAGCAAAATAGGTGGGGGAGGGGGGTGTGCAGAATTTTAAATCTTTATGGACATTTCCATTTACTACCAAAAGAGATATGTGCACAAACTACCAGATCAGAACTTTGGAGAAATTGATTTTTTTTTCTATTGTATTACTCCAGTAATGCAAAGAAAAAGAAGAATCTTATATCAATCTATTTTGGAAGAATAAACATCTGTGCCTTATGGGACACATGCATCAAACTTGATTCAGCTGCATGACAGCGGCATGGTCAATCTGCCTTTTCAATCTTAACTCCCATTGTGGGGCTGTTGCTGGAAAGAAGCTGGGGAGAAAGGCTGTCCCTTTTTTGAGAGAAGGCAACACTGTGTTTTAACAAATATGGGAAGACAAGAAAAAAAGGGAAGTTCTTTTGTTGAATACCCAAGAGTTGAGCCCCTATATAAGGGCTGTTCTTGAAGCAGAAGCACATCAAGGGAATTGGGAGCACTGCAGTGAAAGCGAGTCAGTTGGGATATGTAACAAATTAATGTTGGTAACAACAGCACCATAACAGAAAGGGGCAATGCCTGCCCTGCTTGTGCACAGGCTACATCCCTTACAGATTTCAGCAGAAACTTCATATGAAAATACACAGGAAAGCAGCACGACTGAGCTAAGTTGAAAACTGTAGAATATCCAGTGAAAATAAAAGTTCCTGGGATTGTGATGAAGAGAGAATCAGGAAAAAAGCATCAATGTGGTAATAGTTGTGATGAAAGGGAGGTCTCCCTAGTGAGACCTCATCTTGAGCACTGTGTTCAGTTTGGGCTCCCCAAAACTGAACACAGGGACAGGGATCTGCTGGAGAGGGTCCAGCAGAGGGCTACAAGGATGATTAGGGGACCGGAGCACTGCCTTATGAGGAGATGCTGAGGGATCTGGGGCTTTTCAGTCTGGAGAAGAGAAGACTGAGAGGGAATTTAATAAATGTTTATAAATGTCTGAGGTCTGGATGTGAGGAACAGGGGGACAGGCTCTTCTCACTTTTTCCCTGTGACAGAACAAGGACCAATGGAGGGAACTGCAGCATAGGAGGTTCCAGCTCAACACAAGGAGGAACTTCTTTACTGTAAGGGTCACGGAACACTGGAACAGGCTCCCCAGAGAGGCTGTGGAGTCTCCTTTTCTGGAGACTTTCAAGACCTGTCTGGATGCATTCCTCTGTGATCTGAGCTACGTTGTATGGTCCTGCTCTGGCAGGGGGGTTGGACTTAATTATCTCTTTGGGTCCTTTCCAACCCCTGACGTCCTGTGATCCTATGAAAGGGAGAAGCAGGTGGCAGTAAGTACAGGGGTCATAATCACCCCAGAACAACAGTGGTACTCAAACAGAGAAGTGTTCTGTTCCTACACTGCTTTTATTTCATGCCATGTGATGTATTTATCTGTCACAGGTCTCTATCAGGTGTAAATCCATGACAGGTCTGCAGCCCTGTGCAACTTGTCAGAGAATGAAACAGTCATGTCCATGTCTGTGACCTCTCTTTTCTCATAACTGCTCCCTCTGGGTCCATTTGCATTGCTAATTGTGCCTCAAGTTTTGGGGAGAGTGATAATGAATGAAGCAAGAACTGAGTCTCTGGAAGTCCTCTCAGGGTACTGCAAAATCAGTGCTAAGGAAGAAAGGGAGCAGGAGACAGGCATGAAAGTAACACTAACCCAAGAGCCGTTTACATGAAAGGCTGGAAAAGTGCCTCATTACTATTGTCAGAGAAATATTTGTTCTTATCTGCATACAAAGAGTTTCTTACATATCAGACAGAACTTTGTGATGGAAAGCACTGTTTGGGAGAGATAGGAACTCCTTTTTTTTCACCTCTCAATTTGGGATTGGATCCTGGATAGGGATCCTGAGCAGCAACACTTCCAAATCTTATGGGGAATCTGACCTCTTGCTGCTGATGGTACCCCAAAGGGGAATCAAATTACATGTAGGAAATTGACCACAGAGATTGATAGCCAAATTTTTCATTAATTAGATTTTGGAACAACCTCATAGGAAATTAGCAAATTATTGGTCCAGATAACTCTGCAACACAATTAAAAAATTGCCTGTTAGTTCAAGCATTTATTTCTTAGATAGGAAAAAAGAGAACATGCCTATATTTATATAAATATTTAAATATAGATAGATTTTTATGATATATGCATGGCATGCAAGATCTTGGATTTTTTATGCTGCACCTATAAGAATTTACACATTAAATGTACCATAGACTGTTTTCTCTCTCGGAAGCCAACTGGCATGGGCTGTTCCATATACATCTCCTCCAAATCTCCTGCCCTCCAGATCAAGATGGCTACAGCCAGACTATCTGTTGGGAATAATCCTTTCCTAATTCCTGAAATGCCTGAGAATTGCTCAGGATAGTGCTAGCTGGTATGGGCTGAGAGCACATCACATGATACCCTGTAATACTAGAAGCAAAAGATTCCAGTGCACAGAGCAAGTTCCTGGAATGATTTAATTTACTAGTATAGACATATCTAAGGAAAGTTCAAACTCAGGACCATACGTTAACTTTACTGAATAGAGCAGTTTCTAAGAAAAAGAAATATCATAGGAGTCTTGAATCTCATATTGAAAACTGTGTGGTTTCCCTGGGGCTTTTGTGATCTTTGGGAGCAAAACTCATTGCACTTCAATGATAAATCCTCTGCAAGTGGTTCTGTGGCCGTCAGGATAAAAACATATTGATGTTTTACATAGTACTATGTTTAATGGATGTAGTACTGCACACTGCTGGCCTCTGCTAGTGTAGTGTATGTAGCTAAACTAGAATTCTTAGTTAACTTAGCTTAGTTAACAAAACTTAGTTAAACTATCTCTTGCAAACATAAATGTACACCTGAGCTGCTCAGTTTTCTCTCATGGAAGTGATATCAATTCCGTTTCATGGCAGAAGAAACTAAAGAACACACTAAGCTTTGTGCACAGGAATTGAGAGGGCTTGTCCCCAATGTCACAAGTGATCCTGGCAACCTCAAACTCCAGTTCTAGTTGAGTCTCTGTCATGGGTGGAGTTGAATCTGCTGCTGATATTCAACACCGTGCTGCTGTCATACCAGCTTCAAAATGAAAGTGCTGGCTGGAGCAAACTATCATCAGGTTTGAAGTTCAGAATGTAGCACAAGAGGCTTCCTGTTCTAGTTGCTGCTTTTGGTTTCTGGGTTTGGGGTACTGGGTTTCCCTGCTGGGTCGGCTGTGGGTTGAGGGGTGGGGAAGGTCATTGGCTTCTGCTGCTGCTTCTGAAAATAGTCTAAAGTAATTGTGCATCTTATCACCTCATTAAAGTCTCTTTACCTCAGCCCAGAGCTATTTGTGTTACTTGCCCTCTCATTTGTGTGCAGAGAGGGGGGCTTGTGAGACTGCACAGTGTTAACTCAGGACAGTCTTCAAAATAACCCTATTACCCTCAAATGTGACCTGCCTGGAGCATGTCAAACATGGAAGCAGAAATGCCAAACCTCAAGCCAGAGCCTTAGCTGTAGTACAAGTTTCCTGCTAGCTTCCTCTCTCCAAGAGATTTCAGAAGGAAACAGGTGTCACAGGTGGTTTCCAAAGAGATGATAAAACACTGTGCCATTTCTAGTGTTTTGTAGAGCTGAAGCAACACCCCCGAACTAGCTTCAGTCCCTGTCAACTTTCATGAAAAAAAATGGCACTGTAGAAACAGGGTGCTTCACACCAAGTGTGAAAGTCAGGCTCCCATATGTAAGATCTTGTTCGAGTGAAGCCCCATCTTGCCACCTCTCATCCATCTCACACAAGGACACACAAGCACTGTTTGTTATCCTTCTTTTCAGCCTGCACAGCTATGTTTTTTCTGGCACTGTTTCCACAAAGGGAAAACATAACAAAGGAAAAGTCAAAGATGGATTATAGCTCTGAATGAGATTTAACAACAAACACATTGGTATTTTTTTTAAATTTTATTTTTAACATTTGCATTTTACCCATTTCATTACAGCATTCTTCTAGGTGACACATTGGACTTTGTTTAGTACAGATAGACAAACACCATGATGCACTCCTGCAGTACTGCATCGATCCAATACCTCTCAGTAATTTCCTCCCCACTCTCCCATGCCATTCTTAGTTGATTTTAGAGAAAAATTACCAAGTTTTATAAAAGAGTGTATGCTAGTTGTTAAAAGCTCTTTTTAAAAACAGTTTCTCCTCTAGCCAGTGAGTCCAAATGCATTTGGAGGTGTGAATATGCTAGTGAGTCTCATTAGTTTACAGGGAGGATAAAGATAACAGATGTGGCTGTTTCTAGGAAAGGTTAACACATCTTACCTTGTTCTTTTGTCTTAGAGACTAGGATTATAGACTCCTCTCCTGCTTCACATTGCATTACTTCAATATTAAAGTGAGATATCTAAATAGGAGCCTATTTTTTATCTATAATCAGCAAATGCAAACAGGCATAGTCAGTGCTTGTACAGGGAGCTGAGGAATATTGAATCCCTAGGCAAGCTGGTCTGGTGCATAAAGTTAGATGGAATGAATCCAATCTGTAGGTCTTCATTTTACAGTTCACATTATTTTAGTATGATTAAAGATTTTAATAAAGAGGGTATATTCTTTCCTGAAAATAGGAATAAAAGAATGGAAAGATAATGGAATCTTTTGAAATGTAAACAAGTGAACAGTAAGAAAAGACCATAAAGTCCTGGTGACACCATCCCAAAAACTTTGATAAAGAGGTAGAAAATAAAGGTTAAAGAAAAGAAGGTATAGGGTGAGTGGTAAAGCTTTAAGAACATTTCTATTAAAAGACATAAAATTTCACCAAGGAGCCATGCTACTACTCATTTACAGTAAGGCACATTACACACAATCTTTCTATAGGTAGATTCCTAGCGTAACCACCAACAAAAATGAAGTTTTAAGCAACACAGCAGGTTGTAACTAGATATATGCAGACAGTAAAGGGATTACCAATATGCAATGGGATGACTTTGACTGTCCTTAACCGAGCAAACAATGCCCTTACCATGACACAATTGAGCTGGACATTTCTCAGATAGATTCTCCAGTTCACAAGAGGATTCCTGCACCTTATGGTAGAACTATTCTATAGGAGTTTTATAGCCTAATTTATTCTGGTCAGACAAAAAGTTTTTCCAGGATGCAATTTATGCAAATTTCTGAAAATCCACTTCTCTTTCCAAAGCCTTTCTTTCTCTTACTGATATCAAGAGAAAAGAAAGATGGAAGAAGCAATGATGCAATACAGACAGATTCACAGAGAGATATAAATGAAAACACTAAACAAAGAATTTTCTTCTCTTACCAAATTTCATGAGGCATGCCTGGATTTTTTACATCTCTTTTATAAACCATAGCAAACTGATTAGCAGCAAGATTGTTCTTCTTAAGACAGACCTGTAATGAAATGACACCATTCATAGTAAACCATCTGAGGATCGAATAATTAAAACTTCATAGTAGCATATAAGGGATGTTATCTTCTCTCCTCTGGGAAACAAAAACTGGACAAAGAACACTTCTGAGGATACTTGTCAAACTATGTGTGAAGAAAAGCAAGATGTGCATGTATCAGATCAGATTCAGACGATTGTTCTCATTTCCAGATACTGCTATAGTATCTCATTTTCCCCACAGACACACACCCTTGCAGCTGTGTGATTACCTCCTTTTTAAAATTATTAAATGAGTATTTTTTCAAAATTTCACTTCAGTGAATGAATCCTTTTGATCTCCTTGGAAAACACTGACCAGAGATTAAGCTCTAGTTGAAGCTGGCAGATGTGCTTGCATGAAAGCATTAGTGATACAGAATAAAGCTGAGGAGTCACCACAAGCTATGACAACAGTAGTTTGCCATTTATTCTCTCCTTCACCTGGATGGAGCAAACATTGGCACACACCACAAAGCACATCCATCTTGAATTATTACTCATCGGCTGCTAAAGTGTCTTGATTCACTTCACTTTTTGGTATATTAATTTGTTGTAGTATGTTTATATCAAGACCACCTGCTTCAGAGGAATAAACAATCCAATTACTTAATACATAAATCTGAAGAAGTAATTGCAGATTTATATTTAGCTTAAGTTACTTGATTCTTTAGAATCAGTGTTGTGTGCGGAATCAGGGGGAAAAAATATTCCTCCTTTTATTTAAGAAAACCTATCAAAGCAAGAAAATGACTGTTCCAAAGGAATTTTCCATATGTATGTATAAAATTTAACTTTACTCATTCAAATAAAGAGCAGTTTAAATTCTGTTTTTTCTGACTTTGCACTTGTATCTGTGCAAAATCATATTAGAATAATGATCAATTTTAGAGCAAGAGCTGAAAGAAACAGAGCATTTCAGGTTAAAAGCACCCTTAGTCTTTCCATCACTAGAGATCTTTTTCTTCTGAAGGGTGTTTTTTGGGTTTTTTTGGTTTTGGTTTTGGTTTTCTTTGTAGCTGTGATCAGGGTATGTTCTTGAAATTCTCTTTCCAATGAAACACACAATGATGAAAAACTTGTATTATGAGAAGAGGGTTTTTATCAGAATAAATAATCAGTTCAGTATGGTGGAATTTTAATTTCATAATATGGAATCATAGACTGTTAGGAGTTGGAAGAGACCTCCAGAGATCATCTAGTCCAACCCCTGGCCAAAGCAGGATCACCTAGGACAGACCGCACACGAATGCATTCAGGCAGGTTTTGAAAGTCTTCGGGGAGGGAGACTCCACAACATCTTTGGGCAACCTGTTCCAGTGCTCTGTCACTCTCACTGTAAGGAAGTGCCTTGTTGTGTTGAGGTGGAATCTCCTGTGTTCTAGCTTGTACCCGTTGCTCCTTGTCCTATCACTGGGCACCACTGAAAAGATACTGACACATTCATATTGACAGCCACCCCTCAGATATTGATAGATATTGGTAAGATCCCCTTTCAGCATTCTCCTATCATAGAATCATAGAATCATAGAATCATAGAATCATAGAATGGTTTAGCTTGGAAGAGACCTTAAAGATCATCCAGTTCCAACCTCCCACCATAGGTAGGGACACCTTCCACTAGATCAAGTCACTCAAGACTTCATCCAGCCTGGCCTTGAACACATCCAGGGAGCAGCCATAACCTCCCTGGGCAACCTGTTCCAGTGACTCACCACCCTCACTGTGAAGAATTTCTTCCTAACATCCCGTTCAAATCTCCCCTCCGCCAATTTGAACTCATTCCCTCTCATTCTGTCATTACAAGACTTTGTGAATAGTCCCTCCCCAGCCCTCCTGTAGGCCCCCCTCAGATACTGGTAGGCTGCTATAAGGTCTCCTCGAAGCCTTCTCTTCTCCAGGCTGAAAAGCCCCAACTCTCTCAGCCTGTCCTCATAGCAGAGGTGCTCCAGCCCTCTGATCATCTTCGTGGCCCTCCTCTGGACTCTCTCCAACAGTTCCATGTCCTTCTTGTGTTGGGGGCTCCAGAACTGCACACAGTACTCCAGGTGGAGTCTGACGAGAGCAGAGTAAAGGGGGAGAATCCCCTCCCTTGCCCTGCTGGTAATGCTTTTCTTAATGCAGCCCAGGACATGGTTGGCTGTCTGAGACACGTGTGCACATTGCAGGCTCATGTTGAGCTTCTCATCCACCCAGACCACCAGGTCCTTTTCCTCAGGACTGCTTTCCAGCCACTGACCGAGACTAAAACATCCCAGGTCTCTCAGACTCTTCATAGGAGAGATGTTCAAGTCCCAACAATATGTTAACCAACAATAACCATTTTGGGTTACCTATTATACTACTGCCCTTCAAATATATTTCAGCAATTGCAGCATATCTCAGGGAAAACTGATGAAAAGCCTATGTCAAGTTCTTTGAAAAATGAAATTTTAAAATGCACCTTCATTAACCACATCAAAATCTGTCCAGGGTCAGCATAATGAGTGACAGCACTGCAGCCTAATAAATACAGGTCCTTGGAGGCTACACTGTTCCCTTACAAACATCCTGCAGGACACTGCTTGCTGCACTTGTAAGAAGGCAGCATTTATACACTTGTTAGTGCACATGATGAAGGGCATTTGTTGGTTTAAGTTCCTTCAACTGTTATTGAAATAGACAAAATTCTCATGGGGAAGGGAGAGATCGTCACAACCCTTTGTTTCATCTTTGTTTTGGTGGTAAAGAAGCTATCACAGTTCATATACATAAACAGAAGATTAATTGGAAATTGCACTCAAATGCATAGATAAATCTACAGGACTGAAAACAAACTTACTGAAGACTAATGTGTGCGATCAAACCATTAAGACAAAATACATTCAGAAAAGCTATTTGCGCTTTATAGGATGGAAAAATCTCAGATTTAGAACTTGTGATAGCTACATCCATAGAAGTTATTGAAAACAGTAAACTGCAAATGTAACTCTTCAAGGCTTTGGTACTTAGTGCAAGGTGATTGTGCCAATGTGTTCCTGGAAGTTAAAAAGATCAGTGAGAAAGATTACAGCAGCAGAGTTGAAGCTGGTTGAAGCTATAATGAAAGCAGAACAATCAAATCGCTGAGTGAAGAGATTATGTTTTATTTCTTAATTGTGAAACTCTCTAAAGACTGCATGACAACAAAGATGAATTATGGAGAAAAGAATACGTGAAGGCACCAAATGGAAACTGATGGAATCAAATCCTTATGTGTATATGTGAAATAGGTTATTACAGACAATGCTCATGCTTGTTTAGTTGAAAATAAGATTATAACTGGGTGTTGGCAGGGTGTGGAGAGGGACAGGAATGAGTCCTCAATTTCAGTATTCCACTGAGCATTCTAAGTCTTGAGACTTCCTTTATTTCCAATATTCATTAACTAGATGAAAGCTGTCTTAGAGTCACAGGTGACAGAGCTGAAGATTCCACCAATTTTCTTACAAGTTCTGGGAAATAGCAAAAAAAAGGATGAAAGTGATCACTAGTAATTTCAAGCCACATATGGACAAAGGTGCTACTCTTGGCATACTCAGATTAACCAAAATTCAAGATTCCGAATCACCTTGGGAGGCTGCATCTACTCTTCATTCACTAGACCCTAGATTACAGTTTCTAGGCCCTAGAAAACAATTTAAAGCCATCAGTATGACTACCACTATTAGAGCTGTGTAATGAAATCACTCCTTTGAAGATATTGGCCCATTGGCTGGAAATGATTAAGATGACAAAGATCTGGATGAATTGTTAAACAGCAATATAAAAGGCCTAGGAAGTAGAAGAAGTAGTATTTCATGGAAAGATAGGGAAATATAAACACTGTTGTCAGAAGCAGAATGAAGACAACATTTACTGTACTGTCTACAGTTCCACTGATCCAAAAACATAGATTTAGTTCTTGACAGTTGACTTACGACTAGAGGAGAGGAAAGGGGAGTCATTAGGACATTAAGAGGAAAAGAAGAACCTGTCTTAACAGAGGAAATTAAAAGACTTAGTTTGTTTAGTCTAGCAAATAAAGTCTGAGAGTGGCCTCCTCCATAAATATATCAAAAAAGTAAATGCCGACAGGAATAAGTACTGTTTAACCTGAAAGTCAGGGTTCACACAAGAAGTAATTACCAGCAAATGCATTACATTTGGCAAGTCGAAGGTTTGTAACTGGACTGGGATTCTACAACAGTCTTCCAGTAGCAAGAAAACTAGCTGATTTTATGATGAGTCTTGATCCACTTAGGAAAGGTTGGCTAGACTAATGGGGGGTGAGACATCAGGAGCCTGGAGTCTCCTCCAGGTCTATTTCTTTACTTCCCCACTACCTAAATCCCAAGTGGTTTCTTTAGAATTCTTTAAGCATGATGCAAAACTAATGGATAAAAGAAGAAACGGTTGATATTATTTATTTAGGTGTTCAAAAAGTAATGAGTGACCCTTACAGAAGGCTACCATGTAAGCTTCATACTTACAGCAAAAGATTAATAGTAGGATATACTAAAATTCTGGCTTTCAGAATGTAATTTCCCATTTATGTTCTTTCTATTTCTGAATTATCTGGCACAGAACACGTTGCGAAACAGGATACCAGACTAGATAGGCCACTACATTTGTAACACTCTGCCTATACGGCAAGTCCTACATTCTTATATTTCCAAAGGTTATACAGCTGAAATGTATTATCTTAGTCTTAGATTCTTTGCCCTTTCTGTTGTGATTTTCTCTGACATAAACCATAGCAAAAGAGCCTACATGATTTCAACACTAAGAGATTGCAAAGTAAACCATTTTTACATACCATGTCTGGTAACACTTTAAAATAATAGCCCAGTTAATTAATGATGAACTACAGTGAATATTCTTATACAAGAACATATGACATTCCTATTAGTGCCAGATGAGTTCATCGTGATTAATGTTATTACAGTACATACCAGTGAAATTCATAAAGGCCATTATGCTGAACGGTTACCCAGCACCAAAAGCACTCCCCTTCAGCCAACAGCCCACACTCAGTAAGGAAGATGAACAAGCTTCTATTCTAAGATTGATGGAGCTGCATTATTATCAATTCAGTATGAGACACAGGCCTTTAAAGGAGATCTCCAGAGGAACCTTCAGTTTTAGGAATTCATTCATGAGCAGGCATGGCAGAGAAGGGGCTTAAAATTCATGCAGCTGAAGACAGGTACTACAGCGCTTTACTTCCGTGCAGGCAAAGTCTGTGCAGCTGTGCATGCTCATCCACCTTAGATAATACTCTTTTAATCATAATATAAAAGATGACTTAGAGCAGAGGTCATCACAAGACCTGTGCAAAGAAGGATGCTGAGTTTCAGTGCCATCTCTTTCCAGCAGTTGCATGGTAGGCACGGGCAGCATTGCTTCCTTAGGACTTCTAAGGATAGTGATAAATGTCCAGATCTCACAACACAAGCCAAGCCAGAGAGGCAATATATGCATCAATAAATTCAACAGGAACAGTGCACAGGCCAGAAGACTGACACCCTAGTGTCATAACACTAACCAGCACTGCTCCCTGGCAGATTCTTGGCCTGTGCCAGCTAAAAGTCTCCCAAGCAGCACACGAGCATGGTTCACAGATTAATATAGCCAAGAACTGTTCCTCACAGGCAGTGTGGATATAGCAACTTTGTTTTAGGGGAAAATCAGCAGGTGTAACTATGTGCACACAGGCTATATGGCACCAGATGAACTTAGTGCCAGACTCATTCCTCCACCTCCTGTAGATATAGGGAGAAAGGCTGTGACTTCTAAAAGCCATGCCAACCTGAACCGCTGCTGCTGCAGCAACTACTTTTGGCTTCCCCACACTCTCAGTTCATGGTAGAAATCTAAAAACAACCTCTTTGGAAAGTGGAAATGTGGACACTACCAATGCTGCTACAAAGGAGACAACTACAGGAAGAGCTGAAGCTTCAGGAAACTGGGAATGGTTGACAATAAGTGTGATGTTGAAATGTTTGACGTTGAAATGTTAATTCCTGAAGGGTATGTTCACATAGAATCTTTCAGTTCATGTAGATTATCTGTTTCACTACATGTCCTGAGCTGTAGCGCTCAGGAAATCCACATCAGAATAGCTGAGATCTCCTCTGCTGGGCTCTACAGTCATTGATAGAGGATCGATGTATGTAAGCTTCTGACAATAAAATTGAATACATTGTGTTTTGATAATAGCAAAGATCGATGGGTAAGTTGAAACTCAAAAGGAAGGACGAATTCTCCATTTCAGCATTTGTGAGGCTCAGGGGATTGATTTTTCAACTGTACTTAAGCCATCATTAAAAGCATTCTGTTAGAGGACTGGAAATGAAGATGGAAGAGCTTGGAAATAAATATATTTACATTTGAATAGCTAGAATTTCAGGGAAAAAAAATATTAATTTAAGTCTTTGATAATTTAACTGGAAATCCTGCCAATGATAGTAATCGTCCCCATTATTTAAACTGAAGTGTAATTAAGATAATTATAAGGGTAGTTTTCTCACTAAAATAAGCAGAATTTTTTAAAAAAAGTATCTTGCTGAGTAAAAAGTAGATGGTCTCAACATTTTTAAACACAGAGGCAAAACAAACCTTTAGAAACAAATCTATTTTCTACTTCTAAAAATGCTTATTAAAGCAGTCTTGTAAATTGCTGCCCATTACTGCTTGTAGCTTTCTTACCTTATTTTGCATTCAGAAACACCTGCCATTTGCACCCTGAAGTCATTTGTCTCATCTAACATTTTGTGGTTTACTATAACTTCTGTTCTTGTACAGAATGCCCTACACTATCAAATGTTCAAGAATCAGTTTATCTTTAAGATTGTGAATAGTTCCAGTGACATCTGCAGCTCTAATCATGATGATTATATACAAGTTTTGGTAGTTTCTCTTCAATCTTCTCTGCAGTACCTCTCTTTCCATGCTGAATCAAGACTTCACTTTCTCTGTGCCTAGCAAAATTTCCATGCAGGCCTGGCTGCAATATTGATAGTCAAACTCATAAGAAATAATAAAAATATTTTTAAATTCTCAGAAACAATATTCCTTGTATCACTGACCACTTATCACCAGCTTCAGTACCTCCTGCTCCAAGGCTTATTGAAAACATCAAATGTCCTTGTAAATATTCTCTTATGTAGAGAAAGAACATCTCCAAAAACATGGTGTCTCAGGTCAGGACAACCAACATTACTTAGTGCTTTGTATGTCAAAGCTAACAAGCCACTTTCAATCAGAAGCCATATAGCTGGCTGTATACATTCCCACAGAGGCATTTTGAAATACAGATGTGAACAACCAAACCTTGGCACACTCAGTGCTGCTGGAGTTGTGCAAGGAAAAGTGTGACAGCTGGGGAACCTGATCTAAATTTTCATCTTGACTCAGTCTCTGATTCATTCTAGCCCATATGTAGCTTAGTTTTCTCAAGGGAAAAACACGAGGGATACTTTTCCATTTAAGTAAAGTGATACATTTGCATGGGTGATCAGGCAAATATATTATTTTTAGGATATACAGTAATGGTGGAGTCACAGAATTTTCCAGACTAAAAGAAGAATAAAAACCAAAGAATCTCAGAGGAGGGGCACCCATTGCCAGTCAGATATGTATTAGACTCTGAATAGCTGCATGATTGGTGACAGTGCCTGTTACAAACTTGCCCTCAAAGTTCCCAATTTAAGTTACTCTCCAGTGGTCCTCTATCACAGTTTAACAGTTTTGAGTGATTGTTCTATGTAGCAGGTGTCCATCATAAACTTCCCTTAATTTTCATCTAAGATAGTTAGTAGTTATGGAAAACTAAATCATAGGGGAAAGTATCTGGCAACTCTTCCTAAATAAACCAATAATTCCTTTTTGCATTTAAATATTAGCTGTGTGATTTTGCCCTCTCAAAGAAACACAAATGGAAAAAACCAGACAAACAAACAAACTAGAAGACTCAGAACACAGTGCATTTTGCTAAGTATACTTATGCTTAGGAAAAATTAGCCTCACTATTAATACAACCATACAACCATTCTTGTTGTTTTCTCATAACTCCTAGCTGGAATGAGTAAGGTCAGGGTGATCTTTGCTCCCACCAGCACTGCCTTCTTGAATTTTTATTTTGTATGCTTTGCAAAACATTTTAGCCCTGTATCTTCCATATGAGGGAAGTCATGTATTTATCTTTACCTAGGCAGTTGCTGCTATTGTAGTCTTCTTTCTGTGGGTGATCAAATGATTTTCGTTAACTGGTGAGGACTCACAACTCTCAATAAAGACCACACGACCTGTCTTTTGAACATATCCTGTCATATGCAAGGTTCAATTTTGCAATAAATCAGACTCATGTTGTCTCAAATTAGGTATTTAAATTTTGGCATTTCATGGTTTACCTCAGCGCATCAAAGCTTTTGTGACTGTTATGCCTTGTATTTCAAAGAGCATGGAGAAGATAATTAACTCTCCTGAAGTTTGGACATATGAGGTCCCAGATTTTAAAATCATGAACAAGACAGAAAATACCATGAGGAACTTAATAATTCTGACTTCATGGTTTGAACAGATACACATATGATAAAGAATAACTCTTCCCTAAAACAGCAATATCCATTCCCTTTCCTAAAAGAGGCAAAGGTCTCTGTGAAATAAAACATATTTGACCATGCAATTAGTAGTGTGTCACATACACATGAGATTTTAATTCACATTGCATGGACAAGCAATTTGTGAACACTTGAGTATTTGACATTATAATCTGAATAATATATTTGTAATATTACTTTGGGCAGTTAATTTGTATTTAAAGACTCTGAAGAACTTGGGGAAATGATGGATTGACACATCAGTGAGATTTTTCCTTTGATGAGTGGAATTATATTTTCTAGTAAATAGAGATTTAGCACTATGATAACATTTATTCTCCATTTTTTTCCAAACTTGCACCTTCATGTCAAGCCACTTTTAAATTTATTTCTAAAGGAAAGTAGTCCAAAGTTCAAACAGAGCAAGCTTTATAAAAAAATTTGTGGAGAGTAGAAATTAATTCTGACACATCTGATCAGCAATTTGTGGCATCATTCATCTCAAACTCCCCAGACAACTAAAACCAACAAAAGATGATAATAACTTCTAAGTACAATCTTCAACTGGAAATAATTTTCTATCTTCCCCATCTCCTCTACTCCCCAGCCCCAAAATAAAAAGCATTTTACACAGTAACATCTTTAATCTTTTCTTTTGTCTCCCTAGCACATAACACAGATGGGCCGCGATAGGAAAACCTGGCCATAATCCACCTCTCTCCTAAAGAATGAGAAACAAAAAATGATTGAAACTAACCCAATCTGCTAAATGTACTAGTTTCAAAAGAAAAGAATAGAAAAATATTAACCTTTCTAATTTTTGGCTGGTTTTGTTTGTGTGTTATTTTTACTTTTGCTATTCACGTTGTAATAGTTTAAAGTCCTGAAATAGATCAGAACAGCTTCAGGCTAGTCTCCATGAGAGAGAGGCTGCCCTCCACTCAAAGAAATATGATATACTGTAATCCAACCAAAACATCTCATAATCACAGTCACATTATGGAAATGGAGGGGATGTGCAGGTGAGAGGAAGAGGAGAAGGTAAGGAAAGGTGATGCAGAGGAGAGGTACTTACTTCTTTCCATTAAGTTTAATGAATGAGAGGTGACAAACTGGACACAGGTATATATTGCTGAATTCTGAAATGAATAGGATTCACAGTATCTCTCAATAGTTTGCAAAGAAGGAGAGGTGATGAAATTATGACTGAAAACAAGTAATCAATCACTTGGCAACAGCAGCTAAAATTTCAGAAAGAATGCAATCTCTTATGAGTCGAGCAAAGTACACTAGTTTTAATTACCTTTATATTTATCTGTACTTTAATAAAGAACCCTTTTCATACTGAGCTATTCCTTTCTTCTTGGTAGATAACACAGTGATTAACATTCCTTGGCAGATCTTACAGAAGTTCTGGTGTGAATAAAGTCTCTCTAAATTGAGTTGAGTTCAAATGATAAATGTCTCGTTCTCAGTTCCATTATCAATCAGGCAGGACTACAGTTGGCAAATAACTTATTTCAGGTTAAAACACCAAGTTCTCCAGTTTCCTTCACCTTGGAACAGAGTCCATGGCAATGTGAATGAACTTACCCAAAAATACTGGGATACCTGGTTACTACATGTGACCTCCAAGTTTTAATGTGACTTATGTATCATAAGCCAGTTGTACAAACAAGCAAGTAAGATTTAAAACATATTCTATTTTGAATACCACAGTTTCCTTAAGGGCAGTTTAATGCAGCATATTTTTCAGATTTCCTGTGTGTTGCATGCCACTGTGATGTAATCTAGCAAGATGCTCCAAACTGTGATAGACATTTTCAAATGTGAAAAATATGTTTCTGAAAAACAAGGTTACTATCACATCAGACTTCAACAACTAAAAAAAAACTGGACGAGAAGATTTGAACTACATCTTGTGCTGTCTGAAACCTTGAAGGGTGCGTAGCTCTAGTAATGTTTGTGATATAAGAACTTCATTGTACTCCAGCAGACATTCTGAAGTGTTCATACTCCACTTTTAGGAACAGTGGTCACTATCTTAGCACGACCTGAAAATTCATGTGTCAATAGCAACACATTTAAAAATAAAGTAATAATTAATCAGCCTTAGAAAGGCTTTAGCTAGTGCACTTTGGAGAGCTCTGAGGAAAGCCATTGAGAAGAAGGGGATTGAGCAGACATCAACAAGCTATCACCTGCAAGGGACAATTGCCAGAATTATCATGGTTTAATACAGGGAAATTTGAAGAAGTTAACAACTCACTATATGGGAGTGATTGAGGCAAAGAATCATAGAATCATAGAGGGGTTTAGGTTGGAAGAGACCTCAAAGATAATCCAGTTCCAATCCCCTGCCATAGGCAGGGAGACCTCCCACTAGATCAGGATGCTCAAGACCTCATTCAGCCTGGGCTTGAACACCTCCAGGAAGAAAGCAGACACAACCTCCCTGGGCAACCCATTCCCTGAGCTCTCCCTGTCCTCAAGAATAAAAAGTAAAATAACTTTAACTGCAAAGAGCAACTCTCATCATATATTATTGAAAATTCCCTAATGATAAGGATAACAAAGCACTGGAATAGATTTTCTAGGGAGGCTACAAGCTCTCTGGAGGACCTTAAGAGAACGACATAATCTTAGTTGGTTCTGCCCTTAGTCACAGGACAAGATGATCCCAGAAGTCCTGAATGATTCTTTTTTTCATATGAATCTGTGCCTCAGAGACCCATAACAGAAGACATACAAAGTACTAGTGTTCAAATAAATTTTCTCTTTAAGCAAAACCTAGCCTTGGATCTTTGGGCTAACCATAACATATTCATTTCAATTTTGATTGCATCTTCAGGTTGCCTGGCTATCTGAAGAGGCACATGACTACAATACATAAAAAATTTTATGCTGAAAGCATTTCAAAGCAGATTTCAAAGGATGACTTTAACAAAATAATTTCATAAGAATCAATCACTAGATGCCAGAGGCAGATGGTTTCAAAGTCGAAAACTGGAGCAAAACTAGATGTGGATAGATTCAGATTGGATGTTAGGAAGAAGTCCTTCACCATGAGGGTGGTGAGACACTGGAATGGGTTGTCCAGGAAGGTGGTAGAAGTTTTTAAAGGCAGGCTGGATGGGGCTCTGAGCAAGCTAATCTAGACTGAGGCATCTCTGCCCATGGCAGGGGGAGTGGAGCTAGATGATCCTTGAGGTCCCTTCTAGCCCTGACAGCTCTACGATTCTAGAATAAAAGTTCTTATTAAAAGTACGCCTCAATCATCACTGAAATAACCTACCAAGAAAAATGATAGATTACTCCCTCTTGAAGACATTGACACAAAACTATCTTTTCAGAAGATAAACTTTAGTCATATAAATTATTTGAGCCAATATAGAAATAATAATTTAAACTACCATGGCTGTGTTGTATGAAAAATAAGCTTTTTGTCATGCAAATAATTGTTTTAATCTTGCTCTCCTAGTACTCTGTTTTGGTTTGAAATCATTCATATTCTATAATCAAATTATCTCTCTCTTAAATAGAACAATGTTTTTCTGATCTACATGTGGCTTGTTCAGAGCAGCTATCTCACAAGTAAAATTCTGACAACACTATGATTTTCATAATTCTTTGTATTTTTAGTTTTTTAGAAGAGGAATATACCATTTTTCTAGTTTTATAACTGCTTATTACTATAGATAGATTACATTTCAGAACAATGATCCATTTAAAAAATATAAAAATCACCTCTAAAGTTTCAAAAATGTTAATATGAACTGTATTATCTTTCTAAAGATTCTGTTAAATAAAAAAAAAATTAAATGAAAGACAAATTAACAGAGCTTTGACACCAAAAAGCAGATTTTTTTTTCCCCAACAAAATACCTATCATTAATTGCTGCTGTTCCACTTGAATGTTAATGTTAAATAAATAAATAAATAGTCTCATCTTTTATATCAATTTGTTACCAAAATCTTGGGCATTTTTTCCAGCATTCTTATGGCTTGTTTTGATCAAGGTTTTTTCCCATGCCTTTCTTTTCTGAAAAAAATAAGCTGGTAATAAGCAGAGAAGAATGAAGAGGAGAAGAAAAAAAACAATCTTCCTATCTCTGTCTTAGTTAAATTAATTGTTATTAGATCAAATGATCTCGATTGCCCTGTGCAATCATCATAAGAAATCACTTCTGTAGTATTTGTGTCTTTCATCAGTGTTGACAATAGTAGACCCACACTTGTTTCTACAGCATTGAGGGATATTTTACATTGGTTTGGAGGCAAAAGCCACAATTTTGGAGCCTTACTAAAAGCATGTCTATTTAATAAAGGTACCCACTGACAAGCTGTCTAAGATTTTGTCAGATGGGTAATCATACACTCAGAGTTCACCTTGCTGGTATCATGTACTGCTGATACTTTAGTCAGAATAACACCTGGCACAGATTAAAACTCTCTGTAACACACACTCTGCCTGTACAATTACCAAAATTGGTTTCATTTGTCATTTTAAAAAGTAGAACTTAGCTTATTCTCCAAATCGTTAGCTCAGATTTTGGTTACATTCACAGGAAAATTGATTTCTTGTCGACCGAATCTTTTATCAGCCTGTCCATTACTTGACTGGAAGGTGATGCCAGGTAAATGAGCCTACAACTGTCTGGATTAGCTCAATTTTGACATTTACTGGCACAATGTTGAACTTCTTCCCCTGTTCTGGAGGTTCCCCAAGATTTCAGGACTTATTAAAAATAAGCATCTGTGAAACAGAGATGTCCTCAGACAACTCTTTCAGGACTCTTGGGTAGTATTTAGCCAAGACAGTCGATAGAAAAATGTTTATCCCTAGCAGATCTCTATTGTTTTCCTGTGGTGCTGATAAGATAGGAAAGTTATAAAGTATGCCACAGGATATAATTCCAGATAGAGGTGAGAAATCTCTAATACTTCTGTCTTTTTTTATCCCATCACTGTCAGTTTTGCCTGGCTCCTCTAGTCTCCAGCCTACTGCTTTGCAAGGTTTCTTCTGTTCCTTTCCCTATGCTGACACCAGGGGCTGTAGAACAAGTTCCATTTCTCTTAACAATATGCTTTAATTTCTCTTTAAAAAAAATCATGACTTCTACTTTATACAGGTTGTATTCAACTTTCTTTTTTTCCTATACATCAGATATTTGGGGGTGATCATACTCTCCACTGGATCAGAATTTATTTTAGCAAATTAAGTCCTTTAAATGTGGAATCATGGCTTACTAGCCAAACAACAAACTCTTGCTGAGGATCTCGTTTTTATTCAGATTTCTCCATCTCAAATTCTCCTCCAAGGCAAATTTATTCATCACTTCTCCCTAAGCTCCACAAAATTAATTCATCACTTCTCCCTTACTTCCACAAATGTGCTAGTTGTTGAGACAGTTCTCTTTTAATATATTAAGTATAAGTTACATATTACTTGCAATCAGATCATGATCATCAGAACCATAGCAACTAAAAGCTGCTGCATAGTGATTAGTTCATCTATATCCATCAGAACAAGATCCAGCATAAAATTACTCATTGTCAAAATGAGTATGTTTTGCATTAGAAAACCATCATCTATCATTCATCATTTTTAGGAGCTTTACTACCCTCTGCATGAAGTGGAGCTTCCATCATTGTATCCTGGACCCAAGTCCCTAGTGACAATTATTCTTTCTATATATTAAAGACAGGTGTTGCTTTGGCTGGATTCAGTGGGCTGGAACTAACTTACATTAGTGAATTGTCCTGGTCTTTGTTAATTAGTTCATAGATTCACAGACATTCAAGGCTACACATTTGGAGTTTTCCTGTAACCTTCCAGTACCAGAACTTCAGCTCATCAGATTCAACCTTTCAACTATTTACACTTGTTTCTATATTTTTCATGTAATTATATAGAAATTAGAGAGAAAGGAAAATTGATCTTTCTTGCATTAATGAAAATGTTAGATGTTAACTATGAAAAGATACATTTTACACCTCCAAATGAGTTCTTTTAATACACTTTCATTAATAGAATTTGAAACCTTAAAAGAATATTAAGATTTTTCTCTCCAACCAGCGCAATAATACAGACTGTTAAATCCTCTATTCTTTGAATCGTTTCTTCCAGACTGAAATATATCAAAAGGACTGATAATGCTGGTATTGATCACCAAACTGGAAAAACATGGACTTGATGGGTGGAGCACTCACTGGATAAGGAATTGGCTGGATGATTGCACACAGAGAGTGGTGACCACACAATGTCCACCTGGAGAGGAGTGACAAGTGCAGGGACCAGTGCTGTTTAACATCTTTGTCAGTGACATGGACAGAGGAATTGAGTGCACCCTCAGTAAGTTTGCAGATGACACCAAGCTGCGTGGCACCGTCGACTTGCTAGAGGGCAGGGATGGCATCCAGAGGTACCTGAGAGGCTGGAGAGGTGGGCCCAGGCCAACCTCATGAAATTCAACAAGGCCAAGTCCTTGTTGAACAAGGTCCTTCACCTGGGTCAGTGCAATTCCAAGAACAAATACAGGCTGGGTGGTGAATGGCTGGAGATCAGTCCTGAGGAAAAGGACCTGGGGGTCTGGGTGGATGAAAAGCTCAACAAGAGCTGACAGTGTGCACACGCAGCCCAGACAGCAACTGTGTGCTGGGCTGCACCAAGAGAAGCATGGCCAGCAGGGCAAGGAAGGTGATTCTATGCCCTTACCCTGCTCTCATCAGACCCCATCTGGAGTACTGTGTGGAGTTCTGGAGCTCCCAACACAAGGACATGGAACTGTAGGAGTGAGTGCAGAGGAGTGCCATGAAGATGATCAGAGGGTTGGAGCACTTCTGCTATGAGGACAGGCTGAGGGAGTTGGGGCTTTTCAGCCTGGAGAAGAGAAGGCTTCGAGGAGACCTTATAGTAGCCTTCCAGTATCTGAAGGGGCCCTACAGGAGGGCTGGGGAGGGACTATTCACAAGGTCTTGTGATGAGAGGACGAGGGGGAATGGGTTTATACTGGCAGAAGGGAGATTCAAGCGGGATGTTAGGAGGAAGTTATTTACAGAAAGGGTGATGAGACACTGGCACAGGTTGCCCAGGGAGGCTGTGTCTGCTCCCTCCCTGGAGGTGTTCAAAGCTAGATTGGATGAGACCTTGAGTGATCTCTTCTAGTGGGAGGTGTCCCTGCCTATGGTGGGGGACTTGGAACTGGATGATCTTTGAGGCCACTTCCAACCTAAACCACTCTATGATTCTATGATTATGAACATTCTGTGCCGACTATATCTCCATTTTTACATGAAAGATCAGATGTGGTGAAAGCTTGGCATCCTTTCTTTAAAATCATTACCAACAAAAACCCCACCTGATTATCGTAATATGAATGTCGACACACACACACTGTTGTGTGTGTCCCCTCCCCCACTGTAACTAGCCTAATTCTAAGTGTGAAACAATAATTTTACCTACATTATGCTGGGGATTTTGTCTTCTAATACTATGATGATGGACAACAAAAGAGTTCCATTGTAAATGGAACTTATAAAAATAATTTCTCACAAAATACCTTTGGTGTTTCTTAACTTGAATTACCATAATTCACATGAATATTATTTTAGTCATAATGTAATTGTGCAACAAAAGCCTTGGATCCCTACATCCAAAAGAACTTATTATTTTTTAAATAGCATGGATTTGTGGATTGGAATGGCAAACATATTTGACAGACTCTTAATTTTAAAACCCTGAAAGGCTCCACCAGTTCAGAAGGTAAAGAGCAATTTTCATAATTGTAATTACACAGAAGCATGCACATAAATTTGGCGATCCCCATCTAAGCAGCTAGCTCAGGCTAAACTTAAATTGTTAATGTTCATTTGCATTGAATCAAGCCAAATGGAGCTGTGAGGCCGAATTTTGTTACAAACCCTACTGTCCGAGATAATACCCACTGAAACACCAACTGCAGCTACAAGGTTCATTAAGGGCACAGCAATGTGCCCAGCCCCCTCAGCCCCAAGTCAGTATCACTGAGGAAGCAGGAAGAAATCATCTTGGTTTTGCTGATAGCAAGCAATGAAGCCAAACCAACTATCATGAGCAATGTTAAGGTGTTCACATCATGAACATGTGCCCAACTTGTGCTGCCAAAGAACAGGGAAAGGAATGACACTGAAGACTCCAGGCCAGTGCTACATTTCTGAAAGCACTGGTGTGATGGGCCCAGATACGCTGGCTGGAGAGACAGGCTGCACTACAGGTTCTGTACAAAATATCCAGAGCACCCCAGGGAGTCTGGCTGCAGTTATCCTGCTATGGACTGAGTCCAAACCCTAATGTTATCCACACTTGTGCTGCGGGTAAGAGCACGAACTCCCTGCCCCCCTCCTCCATGCTAGAATAGGTCAAGTCAAAACTTAACCATCTGCAAAGATCGAAAGCTCTTCAAAGCTGAAAAGCTTTGGGGTAAATTAAGAAGTTTAAACTGCTCCTTCTGCATAACAACATGAGGTACAAATCTCTGATAGTTCAGGTGTGAGCCTCTCTGCTCTAGCACCAGATGTTACACCTACTATCTGTGTGGTGTCAATGCAATGTGAAAGCCTCAAGTACTCAGAGGTCACAAGACATGCAGGTATCACAATGTGTAAAACATGCTGTTTGCTCTGAAAGATTAGATTTTCATTTCCCTTCTCACCCATCAAAGGAGTCAGATTTGGCTCTTTTAGTCCCTAAATCTCCAGTGAACTGGAGAATATATATATATTTTTTTTTTTTTTTAAGTTGTCTTTTCAGGAATAAAAAATTACCACAACCTTCATTTGTACCCCAAAAGTAAGAAAACCAAGGGCATGGAGCACTGCCAAATGACATTTTTTCTTTTTAGTTAGAATGGGTTCCATCTTGGAAGGAGAAAGCTTGCCAATGAACCAAACTGATGCCAAAAACTCAGATACGGAAGCAAAAGATCCTAAGCTACAGTACATGAACTGTACTACCACAGAGGATATCTCAGTCAGATTCTCTCCACAACAGAACAATCTTCCTAGAAACTTTTCTGACCCATATCCAGTCCTTTGCTTTTCACTGTCTTGCTTCTGGAACAGAAAGCAAATCTTTTCAGGAGAATTTCCAACCAACACTTGGTACATTGCTTACTTTTAAGGTTTCAAAGTAGTAAGTGGTCTATCTCTAAAACATAAGTCCTCAGGGGGTTCACAGTGTGAGTAAGCTTTATTATAATACATGCTTTTAAATATCTCTTATGGTAATACATGCATGCTAACATGGCTTGTATGATTTTCAATATTTGGAATAATTGCATTATACCACAGTTAAAGTGCACAGCACACTTTGTGAAGCAAATAATTGTCATGGGATTTTTTTTACATGAAGCAATTAAGTCAATCAAGAAAAGGGTCATTCCTATCTCCTGAAACACTAGACATTATCAATAGCTCTGCCATACCTCAATGATTTTCAAGGCATTCCCTAAAGACTTCATCATTCTGCAAGTATCTCTCTGGTTTCAGATGTACAGTTCTGCTCAGCAGGGTCAGCACTTGTAGGCTAGCAAGAACTTACCATGTTAGTTAACATGTAGCTATACTGTAAAAAGGATGGAGTGGAATTAAAAAAAAAATTTAATCAATTTTTCACCTATTACAAACCTGAAACAGTGTCACGGGAACACACAGATGGATGCAGATGATACTACTTGACCTGTGCAAGATTCCTCTGCATTTCACTGGGCTATTTTGAATGATGCATGGTTCAAGATCTGGTTGAAGGTCCCTAAAGCTCATGAGAATATTTTAAAATTAATTATGTACTTGAAATGCAGCAGCAGCATCCTAATGCTACACATAACCTAGCTGAGTGATTTGTATTTCTGGTGATTTAACTAAATCTGGGGCAACTGCAGGTTGTGTTTTTTCTTCAGCAGGTTTTTGGGGATTGCAGAAATAAGCCTTCCAAAATCGGATAAAACAATTCAGAAATCTGTTTCTAGTACATTAATATGTCTCATTGCATGAAAAATACATTTTAGAAGTTTGTGAAGACAGAACTCATTGCAATGCACTGTTGGCTGACCTTCATATGCTTCTTCTATACTGTGCCCCAAAAGGCATTATATGCATGTAATTTCCAATGTGGGAACAATTTGAGTTGTAATTAGGCAAATCTCAGAAGGTTCCACCACTGATTTGTTCATTCTTTCAATATTATTCTATAGGACACACCAAAAACATTACATTAGGTTCAAGCAGGGGACAATTAAGAAAACTTTAATCCTGTTACAAGGGTATGTAAACATATCATCACTTCATAACACTGTTATTATACTTTATATATCGGGCAGATGGGTTGCATTGGTGTTCTGGCATTCAGTATTTCACATGCTGTCTCCAGATATAAGATGTCATGTTAACTGACACATTTTCCATGATCAGACCCATAGGGTGATAGTTTTCTGCTAGAAATGTAGTAACAAAGAGGTACCTGCCAAAAGAGAGTGACAAAGTTACACTGAGAACAGATATTGCCATTGGATAATTTTTATTTTTCAGATCCTTTCTGTCATGAGGGGCAAGTGTAATTTGCCTTCTTTGTTGTGGGTATTTTTTTCATTTTCTTTTCAAGATTGCAGTTTATATACCTTTTGTATACCATTCCTATGCATGTAGTGTAGCAATAAAAAAAAATATTTGTGTGCTTTGACAGATTAATGCCTATGTAAATGTATACATGTGTATATATGTATATTTATATCATAGAATCAGTCAGGGTTTGAAGGGATCACAAGGATCATCTAGTTCTACTCCCCCTGCCATGCTCAGGGACACCCTACCCTAGATTAGGCTGGACAGAGCCTCATCCAGCCTCGCCTTAAACACCTCCAGGGATGGGGCCCCAACCACCTCCCTGGGTAACCAATTCCAGGGTCTCAGCATTCTCATGGTGAAGAACTTCCTCCTCACCTCCAGTCTGAATCCCCTCACCTCCAGCTTTGTTCCATTCCCTCTAGTCCTGTCACTACCTGTTAGCCTAAAAAGTCCCTCCCCAGCTTTTCTGTAGGCCCCCTTCAGATACTGGAAGGCCACAAGAAGGTCACCTGGGAGCCTCCTCTTCTCCAGACTGAACAGCCCCAACTCTTTCAGTCTCTCTGCATGTACATATATAATTATATATGTATGTATATACATATAACAGGTATATAGGATATCTTCATGTATGCACTAGTGGAAGACCAGTTGAAAGCCAGATGTTTTATATACTGGCTAACATAGTTGATTTTAACTTAAAATATTGTGAAGCCTTATAATATTTACATGACATCCATTACTGTAGAATGCTTTCTGCATTCTTTAATCTAGAAAAAAAATTAAAATTCTTCTTCACATGGCACATAAGAAAATTGCCCTAAACCACTTTCCAAAATAAAAAAAAATGTAACAAACTAATTGCATAAATACTATATTCTTTTTGTCAATTACTATTATATCATAAACTACAGAGATAAACTTTCACCCTTATCTGAATTTTAGCATCTCTTTTAGCAAGAAAATACTATTAGAAATCAGCTTTCTTTAAAAGATGTGAAGGAATTTATTATTAATATAAAATTACAGAGAAACATGAATGAAGAAAATGCAGTTTGTAAGTTTTATGTGAACCAAGTTAAGACCAACTGCTCACAAGATGTAACTTGAAATTAGCAATATTAAGTGAAGTACCCCAAATTTGTGTTCTACTTGATGTACCTTTAACACCAGTTTGTATTCACAATTGTGCTTATGGTCCTCACTTAGTAAGAAGAGCACAGAAATTTTTCTGGGTCTGTGACAGGTGGAGAATGACTAGGAAAGTACAGAATAACAGGGGAAACAAACCTCTTGGAATTTCTTTCCAGTTGCCACTGATTGGAAGTGTGAGGTCTTCCTAAGACAGAGATTATTTCTTCATGATATTAGCCTTCAATTACCTTTTTTTCCCATGAATTCATCTAATTGCTTTAATAAATTCACATAAACTCGAAGTATGCATTGTTTATTTTTATTTTGCCATCACATAACCTTCTCAGGAGCCCTTTCACATTTTGACAGAGTGAATAATCATTCCCTGTTCAAGAAAATCGTGCCTCTATCTGAACATATTTTCTAACCTCCTCATTCATCCAGCACATTAAATTAACAAAACTGTCTCCTAAGAGGAATTGAATACACTGAAGCCCTAATACCAACATTCTCTGGCTACTTAGTTAGATCATCTTTTAGAGTGAAAACTACACTCCTTCTCTGGAAGAATCATGTGTTTTTCCAGGTTGTTGTTTCTAAAGGTGTGGCTCTTTACTTAGGGCTCTGGTCAAAGATCAAACTTCTGAGAAAACTGATAGCAAAGATAATTAACAGCACCACAGCATGGTTATAATTCAATGTGGGGCAGACTTCAGTTCATTTATACAGCACACATGTATGTGACAACTGCCAAAGCTACTCTTTTAGTAAGAGAACAGGTTGTAGATTTAGCAGGTGAAACCTCTCCTGTAATGGTTGTCCTTCAGGCATAAACCAGCCAGCGATTTAAACAGGCATTCTCCTCCTCCACAAAGTGAATCATATCACAGTGCTGGTATTTGGGCACCAGTGGTTAACATGCGCCTATTTTTCCAGATGAATCTGTCAAAGTCAGTGCAGTGGTAGCATTTAGAGATGGAGTCAGAACAAAATGGTGAGAACAAAAGAACACGTCCTCCCTACCAACCAAACCAAAACACAAACAAACAAACAAAAACCTGTTTTTCATTAGGCTGATGTATGATTCCCAGCATCAAAAAAAAAAAAAAAAGAAAAATCATTTACTTCAATTTTCATTGCTGAACTCTGACATGGACTGCCATGTACAATTACACTCTTTAGGCGTTTGAATGAGCATAATTTGTCTCTGCAAAAAGAAAACTCACTGCCTCTACTATCCAGGCTTTGAATGAGTTTTGTTCTTTTCACTTATTTTCTTCTTAATACACAGCTCCAACTTAAATATAAATAAGAGAAAAGTCTTCTGCTGCATTGATTTATTTACAAATCGGCTTGGGGTAAAAACTAGACTGGAGCAGACACAGTATGGAAGTGATTACACTTTTGCTCTTATTCAGAAGATAATGTTGAATTTCCAGCTTTCCAGAGCAGAAGCAGAAGGGAAAACCTTTATTCCCTGAACTACTCAGGACTTGGGGCCCAGAGAAAAGATGTGTTCTGAACTCTGATCAGCAAATTGCAGTTGCTTCCTCAGAGCTCTGTTTCAAGTTAATTGGGGTGAGCAGAGAATGCAGATGCGTGAGATGAGCTCTCCTGGAGAAGACCTTTGCCAAGGGTGAAACCGGCACCCCTGGAACCCAGCCTGAATTCAGAAATGTCCCCTTTCTCATTCTGTAGGCGCAAGTGCCAGAGATGCTCACTGGCCTAAAGTGAGCACAGATCTCATAATCACGATATCCAGCCCATGGCATGGCTATACCTTTGACCTTGTCAGAGTATCAAGGTTGTCCAGTTTTACAAAACTGGAATAATACAAAATTTACCAAGTTATGAGAGTATTTTGGTAAACAGAAAAGTTTCTCCACTGATAGTCACAGTCAGCTGCAAAAGCCCTGTTTTCTTAGAACACAGTAGTGAAGTTATATTGTAAGGGGTTTTTTTTTCAAATAACTGAGTAGAATATTGAGTGTTGTGTACACACAGGACTTGGTCAGCAGAAGCATGTACTGCAAATATATTGTAATTAAGATTACAAAGTGCAAGATTAACAAATGCAGAAGACTTACTGCAGGTCTAGTACTAAAGTGCTCTATTTGTTTTATCTTCAAAGAATTAACAATTACCCAGACTGCAACAGTAAAGACAAGAGTAGTCTTTAAGCATGTGTTGTGCCTAATTCAGCAGTTTGTCCCATCAGTCTGATATTAGATGAACCCATTTAAATTTGTGGGTTTACTGGCAGAATGCAATGCATATACAGTAAAGCTCAGGAATGGATAAACATTGGATTAACACTTTTAGACACGTTCATATGAATATTGACCACACATCCACTTGCAAAACTGACCTGAAAGCTTAGATCTTTCAGATCTAGTTTATCAAACATGTAAATTTTTATACATTGTCTTTCTGTTGTTTCCAATTCTCTGCAGTTTTCCTGGTTATTTTATACACATGTGAAAGATTGGATGCTGAATGTAGTAGGTTCACCTTTCTCTGAGTTCCTCTGACCTCAGAATTTGTCTTACGCAGTATTAAGCAAAAGTGTAACTTTTCATGACTTGACCTCTTTAAAAATTGTGTCAGTGCCCAGCGGTCTTATTTCTTCTGCTCTTTGCATCACAGTAGAAGAAATTAGCCTGACAGTTGCAGGAGGCTTTCAGACGCAATGATTACAACCCTGCCAATAAACCAGGCAGCTCCAGGCCCTGTTCTCTGGCCCTGGGAGGAGAAGCATGCTGTCATAACACAGCCACATGCATTTATTAAGCTCTCTTGGCCTCTAAAATAAGTAGACCACATTCAAACTGCCTTTTTGACGGTCCCTGGCCTAGGCCTAACTCCTGAATCAGGAACAGAAATAGTACAAGAGACATTGAGTAAGCCAAATCCAAAACTAGGCCAAGGATGGTTCTAAATTTAATGACAGAAACAAAGGCACTCAGGGCCAAGGCAAGACTTTTGGCACTGCTGGTTTGTTGGTATAGACATCACAAAGGGATATGGCTAATTGCCTAAGGAATATAGATGGTATTTTGCTGTACCCTGAAGCCAACACTAACATATGTAGCTCTTTGAGCAGCACAGGTCTTCCCAGGAGCACTGTAGTACAAACTTGGGGATCCTTTTGCCCTCAACACACTGTGCCTTTAACCCCATCTCAGGTGTGTTGTTGTACAGTCTTTTAAGGAGCGTATAGCAGCAGCACAAACTTGTTGATGACACATTTTATATCTTAATCATACCTGCTGCTGCTCCCTCTTACCTGTGCCATCCCATCCCCCCCATTATGCCATTACCTGCAGTGCTCTTCCAGTATCTCTCTCTGAGCCTACAAACTTAGGTTAACAGAGCCATAGTGCTGCACACTGATTAACAAAGCTGACCATATCATTCACAGTATGTGGGCACACACCCCACTGTAGCCAAGAAGAACTACAGGAAAACAATCAAAGAAAGAATTAACTCCAGCAAGATTTGGATCTGCAGCATACTCTATTATGGCAACATCAGCATATTGCGTTACTAACAGTGTCTGAAATATCTGCTGCTGAAAGATAGATTCATATGAACAGCATGTGCCATTTGCTGGGAGCATTGTGGTAGAAACAACTATCATATTCTATAAGTTTCACACTTTATAAAGGCTATGTGTCATGCAGCAGTTGTATCATCAGTGTGAGAAACTGAAAGGATATTTGGATTCAGAGAGGAAATTTTAGCACTTAAACTGGAAAAGGTACGAAGTCCCAGCATTTCATAATGTAATACCCACATTTTTAGTCATTCTTTTGTCTTCCCTTGTCTGCTGGTGATACCTGTCCTTTACCAGCTCATGAGACCATATCTGATGAAGTTGAGGTGAATGAAAGCATCATTGTTATCACCTAGGGGTGTCACAAGTCTTGTCAAGTACCTGACGTATCTGCATAGCCCCCCATTTCTCCTTCTACCTAGAGGTCATCACCCTAACATGACAGCTATGAACCAGATCACACCCAGACACTTCAGGGGGACAGTACCTCGTTAGAGGTCAACTGCTTATGGGCTCTAATCAGAGTGACTCTATCCAATTATAGAAGGGCATTTGCATGGTGGGGGGGAAAGTGACTTCTGTGTCCTATTCACTGCTTATGGACTTCATCATAAACCACTGCAATAGCCCATGAAAGAACAGGATGCACGACCTGCTTCTCTCTCCCTCTTAATCATTTTCTGCTGCATCCAGCATTTTTTTCTGCCTCTGGGTACAGTCTCAACGCACAAGCGTTGAGTCATGAAAGCATGACTTTCCCTTCTATTTCTTCTTTTCCAAGCGGCCTGGTAGGCAGGATATTTTCAAAGAATGGAGATGCAGGTTCCTCTCTTCAGGAGGAGGTCATGAAACCACAGTCATCCATAGCCTAGATAACTTGTTTTTGTTGCTGCAACAGGCAGCACCACTGTGATGGAAGGGGCAATTAATTGATGTGAGATTGTTTTTTAATTTTGGTATTCAGAACTCTCGCCACCCTGACCGCTAATTTTAATGATAATCAGTTCTTTTGCAACAGTCATGGAATGCGTTACATAAAGGACAAACTAGATCTAGAAATAACTAGCAAAAATATATAAATGTTAATTGAACTGGAAGAGGAGGTTCTTGCANTATAAACCCCGGCTAGGACTCAGAAAACACTGGAAGTTAATAAATGAAGCTTTGTATTTGCAATAATGCACAAAATACAAGCAAATATTTACAAGGTATAACAGATATTTACAGATATATACAATTAAAAGGTAATACAGACACCACACCCCTCCCAGAGACTAAAATCCCCAAGAGAGGAGTAACCAACCACCCCCTACCACCTTTCCCCCCTTCCCCAGTCTTATCTCACCACCTGTTGATGCTGCAGATAAGCTGAAGTAGATCGGCCAGGGGGCTTAGTAGCAGAAAAAAGTTAGTAGTTTTACTGAGAATTAGCTACCAAGGCAAAGGGAAAGGAGACCATGGAAAAAGAAGCAGCCGCAGCCAGAACGGTCAGAAACTGTCTCATATCTAGTGTTTTAGGTACAGTTCTTAAAAACAACTTTTTTTCTTTCTCAGTAAAACTCTGGTGAAGTGACATAATGTGTTTACCTCTCTCAGCCAATAGTTTAATTTCTCACTCAAATTCTCCAATTAGTTCAAACCAGCACAGCTGTTAAGACTTTTGATTCTTTCCAGGCTTCACAGATTGCTGGGGAAAGGGGGCAGACAATCTCTGACCTGGTTCTGATTTCTCTGGATGATCTGTGTACCTCCAGGACTTCCCATCTTGACAGGAGTCTTTCAGGTGTAAGCAGGATGTCTTGCAGTGTGCAGTCTCAGCATGGATGTCACGCTGGTCATGCAGGCCTACTGTGTGAAGGCAATTATGCCTATTCCTGATAAATAAACTCCAAGCAGGCAGTTTCCAGGCCAACGAACTAGCGTATAGCTTAGCAATGCATAATGCTATAAATTATGGCAGCAGGCAGCAGCATGAATACATTGGCTAAGCATGTTGTGTTACCTGTTCATCTGTTTTTATCTATGTAAGCCTAAGACAAATGGGCCTTTGGACACAGAATAGCCAATCAGCCGAGCTTGACCATATTAGGTGTATCCATAGGCTTGCCTTACCCAAATTTTGGAAAGACATAAGCCTTGCATGAGGCAGTTACAAGCCAAGTGCTTACCACAGGATGTAAACAGGAGCAAAACAAGTCTTGGCAAGCCATGGTCCCTAAATTCAGTAGCTCCAGGTTCTTTTGTCCTCTTTCCCATGGTTGGTTCTCCCCAGAATAGTGAGGGAGAGCACAAAAACATGTCTGGTCAGGCCAGGATGTGGTCAGGCCTATTTTTACCTATCAGGCCTACCACAACAACAACCTTTATGTTGTTTTCTCTGTTTAAGCTGGCTGTGACAACTGTGTGGGTTTTGTAGCAGATTATGGACAGACTCTTGAGCATGCCTATGGAAACAAGCATGCCTTCTTGGCCAGACTATTCAGGCTGGACTGGAGTAGAAGGGTTTCCCTGTACCACTCCGGCATCTGCAGGATAAGGCATTTAAGTGCATAGAAGTTTCACATTTTAAATCCAAGATGAGTACCTACCACAAATGTTAAATAATCATCTATTTTAGAAGTGGCTTTGAGGCTTACACTTTTAAACTCAGTTCCAAAGTTTTTAGCAAGACCTACTCTATGTGTCATTGGCAGTTCTGGCCAAATTCATACAAAGAGCAACAGTTACTTCATCTACTTTATTTGAATACTCAGGTGAGTAACTGGATATTTACCAAAAATCTTGATGCAAGTCTAATTTTGGCTCCTACAGTATTTCTCAATATTAAAGAAAATCTTTCTCTTTTCTACTTACCATAATTCACATTTATTTTGGTAGTAATAAATAAGCCTTCTGGCCTCATCACTAAATAATTTTGTTTGTTCTTCTAACACTTTGTTCACGAGATTATTAAGTAGTCTTGGGGTTTTTTTAACACAGCAAATCCGTTCTCCATGGGTGACCATTTTAGGACTATCCTCTCCATAAGACCAGTGCAGATCTAAAATTTAACTCACTGCTATCACTCCAGTTGGGTTTACATCAAGAACCAACAGCCCTTAACAGGAGTCTAATTGGAAAGGCAATCTACTGAGATAAAGGATTTCAAATTGAGCATCCTCCCAAGGACTGAAAAGAAGTGGCCAGTAAGTTTCTTCAGAACTACCAAAAAGCTACCAGTGACAATGGAAATAAGTAAGATGGAGCAGTTGTCAACAATAAATCAGAACTGCCTACTCCCTAAAACCCCTGACAATTTTGGTTTAGTTAGTTTAGATACTTTGCCATTCTTCTGTTCAGACACATCTCAGAACCTTGGTTCTCATTGTTGTTCTTTGCCATGCCACAGTTCTGTACCATACATGATTTCACGGTTCTTTTCCAGTAATTAACATAGTATCAAAGGGCAAGGAGTGGCTGTGACTGAAAATTAATGCTATAGCAAAGGCCCATTAATCACAGCTTTCTACAAGCCAAATTAACTACAGAAGGTTGTGCTGATAACATGACAAAATTTAACTACAGAAAGCTGCTAAAAATATGTAAATACAGACTAAGCCTTTGGAATTTTTGCCTTAAAAAGATTTTATAAGAACAAAACCATTATTTTGGTTATAGAAAACAACTCATCAGCTTTTTTTTCCATTCAGTATTAGAAACAGCATATCAGTCCAATAATATCTTGGTGGATTTCATTTTTTGTTTATTGGTTTCTAACCAGGATCTAATCTGTGAAGGGGGAAAGAAAAAAGCTTTCATTTCTGATGTAATCCTGTAGCCTTATTGACTTCTAGACTTAAGAAACTAGAGTAATAAAAGAAACACTTCTCCAGTATAATATAACTGCACTAGTTTTGAGTTTAAAATCACAAATATTCTTAATATTTGACATCAATTTTTACCTTCTGCATAGTGGGAAATTTCACTTTGGGAATTTCATACTAAAAAAAATACTAAGTGCTATTTACCATAATTCAGAAATCATTGAAGTCAATGGAAATACTTGGACTTAGGATCATGTTGCAACTTTTCACAGAAGTATCTTGCTTCCTGAAATGGAAGCAAGCAAACACCAGGTATAAAACTTGCTTATAGAGCAGACATAATGAGTGGTTATCTCTAAAAAGAAGCTACAAGGCACAAAGGATCTTTAAGCTCCAATTTCACATTTACAATTTTAAAATTCAGTTCATCAAGTGGAAGACATAAACTGATTCTCGCAGGAAGCCAATTAACTGTTCCAAGGACTTTGTGTAAGATTTTTTTTACCACAGTTTACACATCTGAGATTCAGTTATCCAAGTCTGAACTAATCCCTAAGTTGCCTTTAGAGTCAAAGAGAGAATGAGCCTCAGAACCTATTTATCGTATGCTAAAGTAGACACAGCAGTCAGGGCTGTATGCTGTGGATGCCCAGTTCTCTTTCCAGGAGATGGAGGTGAATATTTAAATTTTCAGATACAATTTCAGTTCTATGCAGCTGGGTTTGAGTTTCACTGTAAGGCTGAGCGCTATCATTAGATCAATAAACCATGAAAGAATATACCAGGCAAAAGACAACAGATCAGTGCTTTTCACTGGCACACAAAGTAAATGAGAAACAAAACCAAAACACTTGAATGCTGATTATTTACATAGGTTACTCTGAATGAAAGTATGAATAAAACATGGAAGAGAAAGGAAGAAAAACTGAGGAAAAAAAGCAAGATTTTCTACAGAACATTTTTAATTTTGGAGTGAAACTCAGTAAAAGTCAGGTCTTCACTAAAATTAGTCTAATTATGTAAAAAAGCAAGCTAACTGCGGGCATTTAATGAAAATCCCAGAGTTCCTTCAACTCTTCAGACATGTTAACATAAAGCTAATTTCTTAAGTGGGTCAAAATACTTTTATATAATTTCTACAAATAAAAAAATATAAAGTTAATGTTTCTGAAATCCAAAGTAGATATTGTGTGTGCATGCAAGAGAGAGGGAGAGACAGACAGTACCTGTCTACCTTATCAAAACTTATATGAGAGATCCAAATCAGGCTCTATCATGAGAGGAAAAAAATATGTTTCAACTCACAAAAAGCTTTTCAGAAAATGTCTGAGGTTTTGTTTTTCTTACAATGTGAAAATAAAATTAAAGATAAATATTTTGAGGTTTGTTTTTTTTTTGGGGGGGGTGGGGTGGAGGAGAAAGCAAACAGAATCCATGAGAAAGGCTTTTTTTAAGATGAATTTTTCATGTATCACAGGCACTTAGATTCTCACAGACACAGAGATGCTGAAGAGTGGAGAAAAACAAGCATCACTGGAACCAATGCATTGTTTAACAACTATTTTTTTGCCCAGCATTATCAAACATGAATAGTGAAAATAGGAAAAACAAGAAGAAAACAGCCTGTCAGAGTCCTCTCTTGCTCACCCCGGTGAGAATGCAGAATAGCTCTCCTGCCCTCAGAAACATTCCTCTAGATTTACACTGGACTAAATTAGAGAAGAATCCACTGCAATAATATGAAACTGTTTACAATTTTAATAGGAAAGAAAGTTAAAAACACAAAAGGAACAGTGAAGCATCTTTTTCACATTACCAGTGTTTTTAAAATTTTATCAGGCTCAAATTTAGCTTTTAAATGTAGGTCAGAATCAGAACCAGGTTTCAAGTTCACCCACCCACCCATGTTTTGCACTTTCTGTTACAGAGAGGGGTAAGTTTATTAAATCAAAGTTCATGGAACTGGAATCTATAAACCTAAATTTACCTATCCTGGTCATTGTTCAGTGTCGATTTGTTTTGTGATGATTTAGAATCACCACAAGGCAAAACAGTGTCTGAAAAGAAACACTGGGGAAGAGAAAAAAAAATGGAAAAAAAAATCTTACTACTCCCAAATGCTTCAGGAGAAGAAATATGTAGAAATTTATCTAACTCAGAGAGGGCTTATTAATCCCAGGAGAAGGGAACACAAGTGCAAAATTTGGAGGTGACTGGATAATCTCATGCTGGACCAAATACAGGCCCATTAAAATTGCTGGGAATCTCTCCATTGCCTACAATAGGCTTTGGATCAGGTCTCTTTTCCTTTTTTAGGCAAGGCAACACAAGATGGGGTGAAATCCTATCCCCACTGAAGTCAACAGGAGTTTTGCCACTGACTTCATTTGGACCAAGATTTTACTTCTCCTCCATTATCGGAATATAAATTGTGTTTTCCGGATCTAATCTGCTGGTTGTAAAAGAAGACAGGAGCAAAAAAACTGCAATGCCATTCAAAGCACAACATACATCATGAAATTACAATATTCCCGTGTTTCCTAGGGGTGTGAAGTACTTAAAAGAAAAATGCCCATGAAACATGAAGCAGCAGTACTAGGGGCTAAATTACTTGCCAACACTTATTCATACTGCAAAGTGTGACATAGAAATTTTGTGGCAAATAAAAAATCAAGAGTCATAGATCTGAAAAGACTGACTTATCTATCCAGTCCTGCTGGCATTTTTGTGTTCGATTGTCTTGTTCAAGTTACAAAAAAGACCTCAGAAACAAAAGNTTAGACCTGGATACATAAGAAAGAAAATACTGAGTAGATGCATATCCAGGTTTGCCAGTTGTTAGGTCTAGTGTGTTTGGGGGTAACAGTAGATTTTTGTTTCTTTCAAAGCAGACCTTGCATGAGCTCATCACAGGATCATGCAGTCATTACAGAATCACAGAATGTTAGCGGTTGGAAGAGATCTCCAGAGATTATCAAGTCCCATCACCCTGCCAAAAGCAGGATCACCTAGGGTAGTCCACACAAGAATGCATCCAGGAAGGTTTTGAAAGTCTCCAGGGAAGGAGACTCCACAGCCTCCCTGGGCAGCCACTTCTGGGATAAGTGATCCAGCAAATAGGGTCTTGTCTTTTGGACCTCACACCCCATCAATGTAATGCTCTTGTGAAAGCAGAGGTCAGACCCAGGCATCACTATGAGAAGATGGGCAGTTGCAGCAGCTCCTGCCTTAGAAAACACCTTCCTCTACCTCCCAGATGAGTTTGAACTTGAGATGTTCATTCACTAGAAACAAGCCCAAGAAACACACCAGAAAGTGTACATAGTTTGCTCTCAGTCCAGAGGCAGGCACACACAAAAAAAGGAACAATAAGGACTGCTGCCTTTCTCAGCATAGATCAGAGCCTCAAGACTGGGCCCCAGATGAGAGCGGCAGGATGCAGCTGAAGATGTACTGACTCGTATCCACTGACAAGTAGTAGTATTAAAACAGACCTTAAAGATGCCACAGCTCTGCATGAGTGATTCACTAGCCAAGGCAGACACAAAGGAGAGTGTTAGCAAAGCCAGCAGTTCCTTATTGGCAAGGCAGGATTCTAAAGCAGATGCAGGGCTATGTTGAAACTGCAACTATCCATATACCAGCAAAATAAATATGAACTTTGGCTGTCCCCACCAAATTGTGCCATGGTCAGATGGTTGGCACATGCTAGGGATCACACTGGCAGTGTTGCAGAAGGAGTTTTCTGTGAACCAGTTGGTCTCAGCTCTTGACTTCTTCCCAGGCCACCATCCCACTGCTGCTATCGTCAAATAGCATGATAACACCTGAGACTGAAGGCAAAAGAAATGTAAAGAATGACAGGGCACAAAACTCTCTGAAGGGGGAGTTGCTTACAGTAAGTCTGAGACACACTGGGAAATTCAGGAGATGAGCAGAATGGAGAGGCCAAAACAAAACATGAGGCAAGAGTGTAGGAATGTGAAGTCCAAGAGGTAGCATGAAGGCATGCTAGAGGTGTGCTGAAGACAATAATTTTGAAAGGACTTCAGGAACCAAGAGCAAGTCTAGAGAGTCCTGAAGGTGTGGTGGTGACTTCAGTTGGCTTGCTGTGGTGTTGTAAACCCTCAAGGATCACAGAGAAACAAGAGACAAAAAACCCAGAGGGGGAAAAAAGCACTAAATATTTTCCAAGACAGCAAGTAGTATTAAGACAGGTTAGTAATATTTTTAGTATTGTTAGTAGGAGTTACATCTTCATAGAAAAATAAACAATGGTTTCAATACCAAGGGCCAGAATATCAGAGGTGTCAGTCATTTTGTGGCTGACCCAGCCCTAGCCCTTGACAGATTCAGGAGCTGGATTCTGGAACTGGATTCAGGAACCCATAGAAGGAGATCAAAGGCAGAATAGAGTCCTCCTTGACTGCCAGCCATTGAAGAAGAGAAAGGGAGGGAGCTTTATCCTAAATATAATGCTAGTTATACCAAATATAATGTTAGCTATTCCATATGGAAAAAATACCTAATTGGTCAGTGTACTGTCACCTGGACTGTCAGCTCCTTCCTGCAGACACAACCTTTCACTCTGCATCTCCAGTGTGGTACACAAGACCAGTGGGTCTGCCTTTGGTACTAACTAGAAACACTGAGTGTTAGTGCCTGCAAAAGCATGCTGTTAACTGCAGAAAGTGCAGTTACTGAGAAGAGGATGCACTGAAAAGCGAAAACACTGAGCAGAATTTGTTCTGCAGCCAGGGGATAGTGGGCACAGCTAAGCACTTCAATTAGGAATGACTCCGGTGTAAAGCAGACATAGGTGGAATGGGAATGAGACAGGTGGTACAAGGGGCTGATGACAAAACTGTCGGTACCTGATCCCTTCCTCACCAGGCCAGCAGACATAGTGCAGAGCCTTCATCTAGCTGTGCCACAGCACCTGCTGGCCTACAACTGCAATGAGCAGGCATGAGGCACACTATTCCAACAGCTACGAAACAGAGTAAGATGTAGGCACCAGAGCTGCAGTGCTAGGCTGTGCCTCCCACGGGTCTCATGCCCTGGGCTGTAACAAGGGAGGTGTGAGCCAGCACACGAGCATCTGAGGGATACAGAGGCCTGCACAAGTCCCTCCAAAGACAAACCAGCAAGCGCAGCAGTTTGCCAGTCCCACTAACCACGGACTGACAAATATGCAGGCCAGTCTGAAAGCCTTCTTCCTCCCACACTTTTTTTCCTGGATGTGATTTTGGCAGCTGTTTTCCTGGCAATCGGATCTCTTAGTCACTGTCACTGTTAAGCCAGTGTTCTTTCACACTGTAATTGCATGCCATACATAAAGTTGCTCCTAAAAGCTGCCTTTGATAATTGCTTTTTTTTTTTCCTTTTTCCTATCAGGCGATCATTAAAGACACAGGCACAAGCGAAACAATAGTCTGTTAGGATTTCTTTCTGATGTACTCGTGTGGATGTGATCCAGTTGGCCATTCAAAGTATTTTAAAGACACTGTATATTTACCTACCCAGCTCAGCTCCAAGGTAAGCACCTACGCTCATTGCTAGAGTGATGACAAGCTGTATTTACTTTTGCTGTAATGCACTGAATTCCGCCACAAAAATGACCTTTGTTAACTGCAGGGGTATGCACAGGAGAAAGATTGACATCACAGAGGTGGACTGTGGATCACAGGAATCTGCTAGAGCAATCATGGTATGGCAGCAAAAAGTGGGGGAGGGGGGAAGATGGGGCAGAAATCACTTTAATTCCATAGTAAAGATAATAATGCTTTGGGTTAAACATAGCAGTATTGCCTCCACGCATGGTTTGGTACAAACCCTATGCAATGCGTCCAGGTCTGGAATTTGCATCTAAGAGGGACCAAAAGTTGGAAAAATTCTAGAAAAAGCATCTTCTGACAAAAAGTTTAAAGAGTTCAGGCAGTTTAGGCCCCCAAAGAAGCAGAGACAAGTTTATAAAGCTTCTGAAGTGGAGAGGAATGTTATGAGCAACTCCTTAACTGTATCTGAGAAAGGTGCTATGAGATCAATTGGTTGAAAGTGCAAAGTAGAAAAATGTAAACTGAAAATAGGACACAAATTCCTTACAGTGAAGGAGTAATTAATCACTGAAACATATTACCCAGGGAAGTGGTAAATTCATCATCATTTGGTGCCTTTAAATGCAGACTGGATGTTTAAGTGACATGCTCTAGTAGTTCAGCAGCAAGTTAGCAGCCACAGTATCATTCACTTGTCTGAATGTAAAATAATTTCAGTTCTTTGCATAGCAAAAAAATGTTGCCTGGAATTACATGGCCCTTATCAAACAGTAGGTCAAACAAACTGGGACAGTGGACCCTTTTAGCCCAAAATATATAAAGGCCCAATCTCATTAACCTGTGAGTGTTTAGATTTGGGTTGGGTTGGGTTTTCTTGGTTTGGTTTGGTTTGGTTTTGTCATCTCTAACTTGGTTATGTTACACATCATGCACCCTCAATATGATACAGCAATGCTGCAAGTAAAGTTTGCAGGTAAAGAGAAACTAGAAAATAAAATTCATATGTTCAGGCAAGAGAGTTAATTTCCAACATCAATTCAAACTCTGGAATGGCTTACCTTCTTTCTGAGTGTCAGCCACTCAGTGTTAGCACTTAAGTAATTAATTATAAAAAATTTTTGCTTACTTTATTTTTTAAACCTATAAATCATCTGTTGGTGAATTCATAAATCTCATTGCTTCAGCCAGCAGAATATAAAGGTTTCTGTACTTAGTTAATCAGAAAGACCCAACAGGCTTAACAGAGACATTTCAAATTTAGCTTTCCCTAGCTGACTGAGTACATTGCCTTAAATGGGAATTTTCAGTCTGTGGAGCTGCAGTCCCTATTGACCACACTAGAAGAAAGCCATTTTATAACAGAAGTATTGCTGCATAATATTATAAGAAATCAGATAAGCTAATGCCAATCTCTGATAGCTCATAACTGAGTTTTGATATGTCAGAAATGCAAGATCCTGAACATTGATGGGCAGTGAAATGAGCAAAGTCCAAAGGAAGTTTTTGAGGAGACAGGGCAGAAGGTTCAGAGCCACTAGAAATATCAAAGGGATAAAGGGAATGGCGAAGCAGCTGTTTGTTAAAGGGAAACAATTCCATGAGGTTTGCAGTAACTCTTTATGAGGGGTAAAGTTAAATTGAATTCTAAACAGTAAAATAATATTTGATCAGAAACTTTGAGGCATGACCAGTTTCTATTTATTTCATGTAAGCAAACACAGGAGAGTCCATCTGAAAATACTTGTGTATTTCCAAACAGTTATATTCTGACACTGGGAAAATATAAGAGAAATTTCTTAATAGGAAAAATGTAAACAAAAATATGAAAGATAGTGAAGAGTTCTTCAAGAATTTGTCAGATCACTGGACAGTGTATTACCAACAAAAAAAGACAACATTGCCTGAAAGCTTGCCTTGGTTCAGTAATAGTCTGAATGCTTGGAATTTCAGAAGCGTCATTCAAGAAATAGGAAAAGACATGAAAACCACACCAAACCATACAGATTAGCAGCTGTAAAGAGTAAAAGGTCTGTAAAAAGAGCAAAAGATCCTAAAGGAATAAGTCATGGTTGGCAAAAAACTCATTATGAAAAGAAATTTAAATATATTGAGAAAAAAATAATATTAAGCCGGATTTCTCAGTAACAAAGGTAAAATTATAGCAATAATGGGAATAAATTTTGGGGTGGGGGGAAGTGGGAGGAAGGAAATCTGCCTTCTGTTTGACCATGATGTGTTTTAATCACCTACAGATGATTAGACTTTTTTTTTTTATTATTTCAAAGAGAGAGAAAAAACACATCCAAAAGAGAGATTTAGATAATATGTACCAAAGATGCACATTTTAAAGCCATCAGCTTGGATGATTTCAAATCAGGAGTCCTGAAGGAGTTGCCTAAAGAAACTGCTGCTCACTTTGTGCTTATTTTCACTAAATCCCAGAATACCAAAGAAGCCTGAAAACACCAGATCAATGATCACCTTATGCAAACATTTGAGAAGAGCGAACTGCACCTACCAGACTTGCAGTACTGACTATCCCAACATCAACCTCAAAGAAAAGAATAGAAAAGCACATATGGAATTTAACTGATAAAATAAAGGAGGGTAATATAATGAATTCCAGGCAACATGAAATGCTTTATGGAAAACAGTGTTACTTAAACAAACCTATGTTCATTCTCTAAGTTGTTGTTGCTCAGGGTTTTTGGGTTTGGTTGGGGTTTTTTTATGAATGTAACTGTAGATGTAATAAAATTTTATAGGGTGTTTGACTTGGTACCACACAACATTCTGATAAAAAATATCAGCAATATACAGAACTAGGAAGCTGCATACAAAATATATTGAGAACAAGATAAGTGGTATACCTCAACCTACTGTTAAGTAATGTCACCAGACAGGGCTGTTTCTAGGAGGATCACAAAATGATGGCTATAAACTGGAGATTCACATCATACTATCATAAAATATTTGAAAAGAAATCTGAAATTCCCGCAGATTATTTTTGTGGATGATGTAAAGACAGTTGGAATGGAAGATAAAAGTGGGGAGAGAACAGTAAGAGTGAACTGAACTGCTGAGTAACACGGGTCGACTCAAAGGAAAGGCTTTTCATAAATGCATATGTCTAAAGAAAAAAAAAAAAAGTAGGGTACAAAACAGAAATGGTCTTCTGGAAAGCAATACTTCTGAGACAGAATTTAAAGTGAGAATGGGCCAGACAGAGGTCCTAATGTCAAGCTGTGGCAAAAGGTGCTGTGGCAAAAGAGAATGTTTTCTAATATTAGATTGGTGGTGACAACACCACCACACTGAATAAATCTCTGACACTTTTAAACAACACTGCACTACCGTTTTCTGAGTTCCTTCCATGCCAAACAAGCACAAGCAGAGACTGAAGAACTCTACTGCATATAGAATCATAGAATGGTTTAGGTTGGAAGGGATCTCAAAGATCATCTAGTTCTAACACCCCACCATAGGCACCATCTCCCACTAGAACAGGTCACTCAAGGCCTCACCCAACCTGGCCTTGAACAACTCCAGGGAGGGAGCACCCATAACCTCCCTGGGCAACCCATTCCAGGATCTCACCACCCTCACTGTTCTGTTAAGAACTTCCTCCTAACATCAATTTTAAATCTTAGCATCAACAACTGCTGAAGTTTTGATACTTTGGTGATAGCATACCACAACCTTGCAAGAGTAAAGGAATGGACTGCAAAACTGAGCTTTACTCTACCAGAATATAGAAGGACAATTATTGCCAATAGCTGAATCAAATTGGATTTTCAGTTAAATATTCAATCAATTTTAATGCCCAGATAGAAAAACTAAAGAAACCACTCATGAGAGGTAAACTGCCTGAAAGCAAAGTTTAGACATTTTACTTATATCTATGATTCAACTAATAATAACCTGGGGGTTTAGAAAGGGGTTAACTGAGTTATACATAAAGAAGCCAAACTAAATGATCTCATGGTCTCTACTGATTTTAAACACTATGGAAAAGGACTTTGCAATTGGAATGAGATGTTCTCAGATGGGCAATCCCAAATAAAGGCATTAAAAACACATCACTGTAGAGGTTCTAACAAGTATACGAAAAGCTGCTGAATTTAAACTTTTGTAAGTTAAAGATTACTGATCCAAATATCTTATATTTTTCTCAATTTTTATTATAGTCCTTTTAAGGCAGAATTATTTCTCACATTTCTATAAAATACCTCATACTTCGAATTCTCCGTTCTCACCATGCAAAATTCTGACTTTAATTTTTTTTTTTTTTTAATTTAAACCCCTTTTCAGCCATAATGCTTTTTCAGGGGAAACCATTTCCTAAAAGATTGTGGTTTTTTCACCAAAATAAATTGCTTTGTTGAATGTAAAAATTTCATCAAAAAACAATTTTGACAAAAAAAAAAATTCAGCCCACTATATGTACACACTAAACCCACATTCACTTTAATCAGTTACATGTCAGATAAACATCTTCTTCACTTTACCCTGAAGCTTATTAAATTTGAGCTGTGCAGAATGATTTGATTTTCATTTTGTTTTTGTTTTAAAGGTTATCTCTGGTTTGTACTTTGTAGGTATGAAACTGGATCACCTTTTTATCTGTTGTCTGTCTATAATGGTGATTGACATTTTGATTTTAGATTAATCTAAAGAAAAGTAAATGTGGTTTGTTTTCTACACTCATAAAAGCCACATTATCTAAGCATGCAAATCTCAGCTGTGATTTCTTGCTACTGTAGCTGGTTTCCTGAAAAGCAGGAAGGAAATTCAAAATTGTATCCTATGCCATGTGGATGACCACACAATTTGGTGCAAACTGGAAGCTGCTCTTGCAGGTGCTGACATCAAATGGATTTTCCTGCTGACTGGAAAAGGGCAAATATAATACCTATCTTCAAGAAGGGAAAAAAGGACGACCCTGGGAACTACAGACCAGTCAGCCTCACCTCTGTGCCTGGCAAGATCACGGAGCAGATCCTCCTCAAGGCTCTGCTAAAGCAGATGGAGAAGAAAGCAGAGGTGCCTGATGCCAACCAGCATGGCTTCACCAAGGGCAAATCATGCCTAACAAATTTGGTGGCTTTCTATGATGAAGTCACAGCAGCAATGGACAAGGGAAGAGCAACTGATGTCATCTACCTGGACCTGAGTAAGGCCTTTGACTCTGTCCCACATGACATCCTGGTCACCAAGCTGGAAAAACACAGACTTGATGGGTGGACAACTCGCTGGATAAGGAATTGGCTGGATGGTCACACGCAGAGAGTGGTGATCAAGGGCACAATGTCCACTGGAGACCAGTGACAAGTGGCGTCCCTCAGGGGTCAGTGCTGGGACCAGTACTGTTTAACATCTTTGTCAGTGACATGGACAGAGGAATCGAGTGCACCCTCAGCAAGTTTGCAGATGACACCAAGCTGTGTGGCACAGTTGACTTGCTGGAGGGCAGGGATGCCATCCAGAGGGACCTGGACAGGCTGGAGAGGTGGGCCCAGGCTAACCTCATGAAATTTAACAAGGCCAAGTGTAAGGTCCTGCACCTGGGTCGCTGCAATCCCAAGCACAAATACAGGCTGGGTGGTGAGTGGCTGGAGAGCAGCTCTGAGGAAAAGGACCTGGGGGTCTGGGTGGATGAGAAGCTCAACATGAGCCTGCAGTGTGCACACGCGGCTCAGACTGCAACTGTGTGCTGGGCTGCATTAAGAGAGGCATTACCAGCAGGGCAAGGGAGGTGATTCTCCCCCTTTACTCTGCTCTTGTCAGACCCCACCTGGAGTACTGTGTGCAGTTCTGGAGCCCCCAGCACAAGAAGGACATGGAACTGTTGGAGAGAGTCCAGAGGAGGGCCACAAAGATGATCAGAAGGCTGGAGCACCTCTGCTATGAGGACAGGCTGAGAGAGTTGGGGCTTTTCAGCCTGGAGAAGAGAAGGCTTCGGGGAGACCTTATAGTAACCTTCCAGTATCTGAAGGGGGCCTACAGGAGGGCTGGGGAGGGACTATTCACAAAGTCTTGTAATGACAGGATGAGGGGGAATGGGTTTAAATGGGCAGATGGGAGATTTAAATGGGATATTAGAAGGAAGTTCTTCACAGTGAGGGTGGTGAGACACTGGAACTGGTTGCTGAGGGAGGCTGTGGCTGCTACCTCCCTGAAGGTGTTCAAGGCCAGGCTGGATGAGGCCTTGAGCAACCTGTTGTAGTGGGAGGTGTCCCTGCCTATGGTGGGGGGTTGGAACTAGATGATCTTTGAAGTCCCTTTCAACCTAAACCATTCTATGATTCTATGATATACTGCAGGTTGGAGGTATCTAGTGTCACCTGCAGTATGAAAACAACCTGACTAATTTCTTCCATGCAAATTTACAAATTGTATTTCTGATTACTTTGCTTTTACTAATTTGTGTCAGAATACACATTATTTACTGTGTTCTCAGTATTTCATTTCAGTTCCTGCACTTCTTATCTACACCAGGTTATCTGGTGACAGCACAGTATGTTTCCATACCAGTGCTGATAATCGTAACTTTTTTTTTCTGCTAAGCACTACAGGTTGCTTCGTGATCTTTTCCTCTTTAACTGAAAAGTGGCAAGAATTTTCTAGGACATCAGTTGCTTATCTTAAGGTCACACATTTTATCTGTACAAGTGGAAAAAAAAAAAATTAAAAAAGCAATGTCATGCATGCCACAGTGCAGTGCACAAAATTGTCACCTATTGGAAGTCAGTTGACCATCATCCCTTCAAACCAGTCTGGATCCCACTTTTTGTTCTCACAGGATGAAAGTCAGTATCTGTCTAAGAATAATCGTTGCAGGTTCAAAAAAAAAAACTCCCAAGGCAAAAGAATGAGAACTCATGTAGACATCTCTGAGCGAACATGAAGGAAGATGATGTGCTGCTAGATTTCATTAGATAAAAATATTGCGATCGGCTATCATAAAGAAAAAGAACTACATTTATGTAAAAATAAGTAATAACTCTGGTGCAAACCCAGCTCTTTTTCTACCACAACATAGTTTGTACTTCAGCGGTCTGTGAGCTCTAGTGCTTTTAAACAAATCTCTAAGTGACCAGGAGGAAATAGGTCTGGGCTCAAGATTTTCAGAGTTCATTGTGGAGAGGAGCCCTACCTCCAGTGGTAACTTCATCCTGCAGGTGAAAGTCATGGATCCTATGATGGATGAGGGCAGACAAGCTCTGAGGATCTCTGGGACAGCCACACTCCCTGAACAGATGTCCCTGAGTTTGGTGCTCTTCTTTGTTAGCCTTCTTTTCTGGTCTTTTCTTCACTGTTTCCAAATCTATCATATTTTTCACCAGGTGTTCATTGCAGGAGATCCAGAAGCCTGCAGGTCACACCCAAGAAATGATTAACATTCCAGATTAAACTTTTCTTGGTAGCATTGGCTTTAAGTGTTAGCTGCCCATAGCTGCAGCTATACATGCAGCATTCCCAGAAGGCAGAACCCACATTCCATCCACAAAATCAATTATCCCTGAAAAGGAAAAGTTTCAGAAACGTAGCAGAGAAAGGGTTTCTGAAAGGAGGAGAAACTATGAGGGGTGGCATTTTCATAGCAGGAGTCTTTCTATTAGTTTCATCTCCTTTGTGGGCTGCAGTGAGCAATGCTTGCTGGAGCCTTTGTCCTTTTGAGGAAGCAGCTGCCCACCAAAAGGCCTCAGGAAATCTGGCTGCACTGCTGGTTCTGACTGTTTTTTCAGGTGGTAATTTATTACTCATGAAAGATGAAGTCCTGAGGACACAGACAGCCTTCAAACAGTGCACAGAACAGTAACAAGTGACATGAGAAAATGAAACAGTGTGTGGCAATAAATAAAAGAAGTGTCTAGGACCTGGAATGGCAAAGCAAGAAGCCAGACTTGAAGAGATGCACCTGGCCAACCACACTCCTTCCACACACCTTGGCCAACGGCCTGACTATAGACCGAGAGCACATCCCCCCTGAATTCAGACTGTTATTGTGAATTTAAAGATGAAAGCTAATCAAATCACCAGTCATAAGATTCCAACAGCTAAGATAGAAACTTCAGTGCTACCAGTGGTGTTAGCACAAAGGCTTGGATAGGTGTTTTCAAATCAACCCACATCTGTCCTTCACAAGCAGCTTTCATCAACAACCCAGTCTTTCTAAAACAACATTCTTCCTGAGTTCTGTCAAGGATTTGTTTGCTGAAGAAAACAGAATAAAGTCCTTAAAGTTTTCTCTGCAATTACTCTACTGCTCTACTGCCCATTAATGCTCAATACAAGTTACAGAGCTCTACAAATTACAGAGCTCAGAATTCTGGATTAATGCAAAGATACAAAGTAAAAGTAAGGAGAGGCGGGGGGGGGGGAAGAGGTCTGGCAATCA
>VWZI01017619.1:315427-411734 GCA_013396835.1 Psilopogon haemacephalus | reverse complement strand
AAAAGTACGGGAAGGCGGGGGGGGGGGAAGTGTTCTGGCAATCATACAGACACCAATGAAACTGGAGGAAACCCTATCATGAATCATTTTAAAATAAGATCAGTCTGGACACAACACTGGAAAATGTACCATGGGGAACAGACTTGTATTGGCGGTGGAATGACCAGGATGAGCTAATCCTGTAGGTCTCTTCCATCTCTAGTTTCTGAGGGCCCAGTCCTCAGGGGACCTTGCAGGCTGGGCCCATGCCATGTCATATTGTTTCAAACAGTATTAATACAAGAGGTGCAATGAACCTAGGACCATGTTAGCACAGACTTAGTGTTTAACCTGACATGCAGTAAGCACCTTTGCAAAGATCTCCCAGTCAATAAGACCTAAACTAAAATTGTCAGAGTGATTTAAAAAATAATTCATGAAGAGTATTTGAGAAAACATCTTTTTCTTTGACCAGAGAGAGGCACAAGGTTCAAAATCCCTATCTGATGCTGTTTCTGTTTGGAGCTGGGATTCTGGTACACTGTATTGTTAGAGACAGGGTCCAGCTGTGAAGTTTGGAGCTGGAGTCAGTCTACTATGGTATCTGTTTACATCCAGAAATTTGGGTTGGGACGTTATCTAGTCAGAATATACTGGCAACCTGCCTCATCCGATTCAAAACAAATGCTCTGGATACTCCTAAGTCCAAACATCAATAAGAAACCTTTTTGGGAGAAGATGACGGAGTAGAAAAAGACTCTGAGTCTTCTCTCCAGTCACCACTTCAATAAACTGAAGTGTCAAGGGATTGCTGTGATCAGCATCAAAACCTCAGATCCGCCCTTCTCTTCTCTGCTTGTTATTTGGTTCCCTGTGTATAAATTTGACTGGAGAGGTGAGAAAAGGCCTTTATCTATGAAGGCCATGAAACAAGTTAGGAGATGTGAGTTTTATGCCTGGTCCTATTCATCACTCACTTTCTCTTCCAGCTCCTAAACTTCTTTTTGCAGAAGCTATAAAGAAAGCAATAGAGTCTCCTTTTTGCAAAACACTTTTGAATTCTCAGCTAAGTGGTGCTTTAGCAGCATGCAGTGTTAGTGCTGCTAACGAGGAGGAAGGACAGGAACTGTTGAGGGTGGTGCAAGTGGGTAATGGTACAAAACTAGCAAATGGATATTTTAGGCTGGAAATCAGGAAAAAATTAACAACAAAGACCATTAGACTGTGGAATAGGCTCCCAGAGGGAACTGCTGGCAGCCCCACCACTTGAGTCATTTCAAATAAGACTGGACAAAGCACTAGAAAATACACTGTAGGGAACAGCCCTGGGCTGACCTTCAGGGAGCGGAGGGGAGGCAGGGGGAAAATGGACTGCATGACCTAACGGGTCTTTTCCATCCCTAACTTCTACAAATCTGTTACTGGCTAGTGAAAAATGTGATGTAAGGGCAGCCTGCAGTGATTGGCAGACTAAATGAAGGTCAGGAGTAATTTTTTGGATGCCTTGAGTGCAGTGCGTGTCCCAAGCACTGACCACACTCACTAGGCATGTTTAGCCACCTGGCAGCTCCACTGTAGCCAACCCAAATAGTTCATATAAAATTGAAGCAAAATAGCAAACAACCGTCATTCTCAGAAATGTTCACTTTTCCTGGGATTTCTTTTTCTCTCTCCTTTCTTGTGTTTTTGGTGGGTTGGTGTTTTGGTTTTTTTTCCTTTTTTTCAGACAAACCAAAAACAAGTGATTGAGTTGAGGTACTTGCTCAGTGATCTCAGCCTAATCAAGGCTGACTGGTGTCTGACGGAACCATTGTTGGAAACAAGCAATTACAAAAGGAAAGTCCACCTGCTCTAGTTGGATACTTACTCAGCTTACTCTTGGGGCAACAGACTGCTCCTTGAACCTGACAGATACACCGTTGTAAACACGAACAAGAAAATGATGCTTTTTCCCCTGCAGACAGACATACATCACCCGAGGGTATCTATGCTCCTTCTACAGTGTCTTCTTCTCAAGGAGCCCTTCAAAATAAAACTGTGTCCCAAGCACCTGGAAATCCCTGACTAGATCTCATTCCCCTACACTGCCAAAAACACTCTGTCTCATGGTAACTAGAGCTCTTTCATTTCTGGGGCCAGAGTTTGGTGGCAAAACTGTTTACTGATTCATATGTGCTAATTTTGTGTGTTTCGCTGGTGCACTTGGATTGCCATTCCTGATCTTAACTTGGCCTCTTTCCAGGTTCATCTGCTGGAAAGAGGCAAGATGAGTGTTGGGCTGTGCTAATGAACAGAGCGCTCTAACTGGCAAAGGATTTTGGTAAAGCAACAGAGGAAGGAGGATTAAAAAGCATAGGCAAGAGGAGGTGTGGGAAGTGAAATCTGCCAATAAAAAGATGCATGACTAGCTGGGGTAAGCAGAGTGGAAACAGCAGATAATTGCCAATGACAGGAGAATCTAGTGAAGCAGTGACAAAAGACATAGGTGTAGAATAAATGTACAAGTGGTCACACTCAGCTGAAATGCAGCTCTTCAGCTTGGGAGGACTTGATTTGCCCTTACTTAGGAAGATTGCCTGATTTTTTTTTGCTTGTTTTTATGAAGGCAGTTTTAAGGGCTGCAAGCAGTAAAACCTCACTGTACTCTAAGCACTCAGCACTCAGGGCCATGACCTGAGGGACCTACATAATCCCTGAGTACATCCTGTCAGGTATGTACCAGGTATATACCTATGAGGTATGCTGGAGCCTTTGTGCAGAGTCAAACTTTAGGAACAAGTGTCAACCTCAAGCTCTCACTGCACAATCTGAGGACAATCAGGAATGAAGCCCTCACGTCATTCCCCACCTAAAGCAAATACCAGAGATGGCTTCACACCATGGCTGGAAGAGAAGTCCCTCTCACCTATCATCCCTTTCAATAGTCCTCAAGTACAGGCAGGACAGTGAACATTGCCCCCTTTGGCTATACGCCCTAAGATGCTTCTTCTAAATTACAGGCCTGTGAAAGTTTCATTTTCAAGAGGAAAGCAAGAAATAGGGCAGCTTTATGTTTCTCCTTTGCTTACCTGGTAAAGTATATGCAGGTTTAATTTTCTTACATGTGGTTTTATTTCTCAGTCCAAGTAAATCAAATCAAACAGAGGTTTTGGTCAGGACAAACCTTGAAAGGAAATTGATACTTTCTCTCACTATTTTGTTGATGAGAAGAAATAATACGATAGCTGTAATTTCAGTGGTATAAGCAGCAAGTGATGTGGGAAGAGGGATCAGATGGCGATGGACAAAATTAATTATGTGTGACAAGGCGAACAGACCAAAGGCTGCTATGGGAAAGAATGAGTCAATTTGCAGTGCCACCTACTCTGCAAATTTAGCAGCAGGAAAAAGCCTTTTCAAAGATGAATTCTTCAGGAAAAAATACATAAAGGGGCAGCGTGTCTGAGTCTTGACTACAACTGCCAATGTTTTTAACTATCTGCTTGTCAGAGAGTAGCCAAAACAACTGAAGTCCACATGAAGTCATGGCCTAAAGTATATTTAGTCACTGCTTAAAATTTAAAATTATAGGTTGGACTCATACTGTTACAAAAGACCTTTCAAATACCTTCACAGGGACAGAGGATGAAGATGTCTTTTTGGTTTGGCTCTTTTATACTTACGCCTCTGAACTACAAAGTGTCATGGTTCTCAAAGGCACGTAAGCTCAAATAGCCACTCGAATGAAGAAGTCTACAACCACCTTGGTTGTTTTCAAGTTTTCATGACTTGAAGATCTCAAAAACCTTTCCAGCAGAGGCATGGGTCGCATCTAGAAAACATACATCTAATGTGTGACCTTTTGCAAGCTGCAGAGAGGAGGCCAAAACCCATCGTGCCTTAGGGTGGAGTAAAACAGGAGCTGTTTCTTCAACAAAGTACACCTTAAGGGTGAGCACACTCAAATACTGCATTCAGGTTTATAGCAATTCCCAAACTTGATCTTCATTTTGTCAGCTAACACCAACATCCTTGGTCCATACCTCAGAAAGCACCTTACACCTGCTTTCATGCCAGATGTGACAGGACTATCTGAGTTCTGGGCTCTAGGGAGCTCATTTGGCAGCAGCTTTGGCCCTGTTATTATCTTCCTTGTAGTTCCAGCCAAATGACACCACTTCAATATCCCACTCTACGGAAGCAAGGATATAATTTCTCCTTCTGCTCACATCTCTCATAGCCACCACACATCTCTGACAACATTCTCTTCATACAAGCTTCTCCCTTGGATCAAGCCTCTCCCAAAAAGGTCAGGCTTTCAGAGGATAAGCCCTCAGGTCCTGTTGCCACCCACCAGCAGGTCTTCCTTTTGCACACACCTGTAATTTGTAGCTTTTGAACACATTTTCCAAGCAAGAATAAACTGCTGGCTTTTTCAGGCCAAGTGCAGAGTAAACATGAATCTCTGTCTGCCCAGGACCTAACAAGCAATTCAGTTTAAACTTTACTGAATATCAAAAAGGCAGAAGGAGACATCACTAAGCTGTTTCCCACGGTGTTCTCTTTCTACCTGAAGGCAACACTCACAGACATTTTGATAGCAATACTCCCCTTGTTCGTTTTCAATCAACTAAATGTAAGTATGTAAGTCTCTTGCTCATCGGTGAACTATGTCGGTGCAGGCTGTTTTGCATTTGATAATGAATTGCATACCATCTTTAGATAGAGATCTTTTGGACTAATTTTTGGCATCTCTGAGGAAATATGCTCTCCACCTGCTGCTCTGTCCCATGCCAACACCCTCCCCGCAGCAGATTTCACTGTCGCAGGCCAACCCCGCCACCTAGTGTGCATCCAGATGTGTACTGGCCCCATGGTACGCCTAAACCAGCTGGTCAGACTCCCACTCCTCACCTAGGATGACATAATTTCTCTGTGATACCCTTCCCTTCCATCACTGAAGGAAATATATTCCCAAAAGCAGCAGTTTTCCCAAGAACTGGAACTGAGCAAATATTCTCCCAGGACGGGGGTGAGTTTCAATAAATGCCTTTTTTATTTTCATTTCCTTCTCAATATTCCTTCTCTGTATTTCACTGCTGGTAACAAACCAGGTATTTTGTTCTCTGCTTCTTAGGTTATATCCCTGGCTTGCACAGTCAAGCATCTGACAAGCAATAGCATTCTCTAGCTTTACAGTCTCTCTTGACACTTTATTCTTTAGAGTTTGCTCTGTGTCATGAAATGAATAATCCTTCAGAAGGCCCTCAATGCATCAATTTTACTTCCAGTCATAGACCAAGGAGCATGGCTAGTAAAAAAGATAAGAGCACACAGTCATTACTGTGTTAGTTTGCCAGCAAACAAAATCAGATTTAGGTGTCCATGTGTGGTCTGATTGCCCTCTGTAAGACAGAATTACTCCCTGTGTGTGTTACAATATCAACTTCCTCTGAAAAATCAGATCTGGGGCAGTGTTGGACAGGGAATACTAAACTGGGCACAAAATACATGAAATTTCATTAATTCTGCTTATCAAAGCAAGATTCTCATTTATTTTCCACAAGAATAAATCTTTGCTCCAGGTTGGAAAATCTTAACTCTTCTACACTTTTCCCCACAGAGCCAAGGATCCTGTTTTCTGACAAGGCAACCATCAGCTTTTTGCACTCTGTATTGAACAAATACCTGTTTCTTTCCTCATCTCTGTAAGGAAAATACTTTATTTCCTCTACAGCAGCAATGTAATATATTGCTTCAATCCTTCATTAGCTGCCTAACCTAATTCACATCAGCTTTTTCTCTTTTCTGTGTTACAAACCTTGTGTTTAGAGAAAAACCTCCATTGCCATTCATTTTTCCAGCAGTTGACCAGTATTTCCAAAATTCAAAATTTTCTTTGTCTCTATTTCTTTTTTCTCCCACGTTTCCGATGGTAAATAGATTCAGACTAGTAAAACAGTGTACATTTTTTCACAACACCTACTGAAATGACCTATCAAGAGCCTTGGTAGACTCTCCACCACTTGTGTGGCTTTTATTTAAAAATCAGAGACAAATCACAGCTGCAACTGAGCAGGACTGAGTCCCAAACAGTGGGAACAAGAGACCCATGTGCCCTCCCTAAAGCAGTGCCAGAAAAGAGGGAGGGATGCCTCTGAGCCACAGGGCATCTCAGCCAGATACCAGGGTAGTGCCCTGATCTTGCTCTAAGGGAATTGTTTGGATTGGTTGTGGGGCATACCTGGAGTGGGAAGCACTTATTCCCAGTTCCAACGCTCCTGGCAGCAGAAGCAGAAAGTGCCAGTTCCCAGATGTCCCCTCCAGCTCTATGCCTGTCTAAAGATTCTTTCTCATTCTTTTTTTTTTTTTTTTTTAAGTTCCTAAGGTGAGGGAAAACAAAAAGGAACTGAAAAAAAATAGAGCCATGTTTCATACCCAGGGAGGATGCCTGCTGTATGAAGCCCAGTCAGACCTGTGGAGTTCACAGCCCTCCAAAGTGGGTGAGCTGTAATGGAAGTCCATCAGGGAAGGGTTCAGATAGGGATTCCTGCCTCAGATGACAATCACTTCAAATTTCCCATCTCTCAAATCACTCCTTCTCCACACTCAGACTTCTCCCAAAAGTTTCATTACTTCCATTCCCTCTCTGGAAGCATATGTCACTTCTTTATCTCCTACCTGAAAAGCTTCTACCTCAAACTAGCTGGCCCTGTGACCTCCTCCTGAATCATACACTTGCCATAAAATAACCTTCATCACGGCCATATCTCCTCTGCAGTCCTTCATCACTTTTCCAAAGTCTCTTTGACACTTGTGGTCTCTCATGCTCACTGATGTCACAATTACGAAATGGCGTCACAGAATCACAGAATGTCAGGGGCTGGAAGGGACCTTGAAAGACTATCTAGTCCTCCTGACTGATCCCAGTATCCTTACCCTCATCTCTTGAAATCCTCTGGGTTCTTTTCACCCTTCTTCTCTTGCAAACCATTCTTCTGCTGCCCTAAAAAGAAATTTTGCTTACATTGCCAAAAAGCCTTCATCCATCTCTGATAATGATGGAAAACTTTGTTCAAGTACCTTCTCTCCCAGCTGCAGGAAATCCTGTGGGGGCTATTCAGTGACCTCCATAATGAAATAGGTCAGATTAGATAACCACAGCTAGCTTTCCTGGCCCTAAAGGCCTCCTGAAAAACAAACTGCATGATCCAGCACATGTAAGAACATGGATTAATAAGGACAATTGGGAAGTAAAACCCCTGTGTTTCTAAGCCCCTGAAACTAGAGATGTCAATAGCAGTCTAAAGATTTAAAGAGGGAGGAAAACAAGTGCAAAGGGACAATCTATGCAGCGCTGATAACACCAGCATTACACCCATATAATTGTGTTGCATTATTAGAAAAGTTGCACAGACATCTCCTATTCCCCAGCTTGAACTAGCAAAATGCCAATGGACAAGGGAAAAAAACCACAAAAGTTTATTTTTTTAGGAATAATGTGATGACACATTTTCAGCAATATGTACTATACTGTCAAGCCCCCATTAGACAAGCCAAATATTTTCATGTAATTTCTGCAATAAAATATGAAAGCAGCAACATTCAGATGGAGAGGCTGGCTTTTGTTAAAGTGAGGCTCCAAGAATAACAGCTTGTGAATTACCAACACCATTGTTTGGAGGAAGAAAGTTGCTTGATATTAACAAATTCATTAAGCCAGGACTGACACATCTGCTCAGGCAGCCATTAGCATTCTCAATCTTTGTGGACTTGCGTCCCAAATGTACCAAACAAAGCCAACCATGGGTATCGCGTCAAGTGCTCTCACAGAGTAACCTACAGCTGCTGGGGCACAGATATGTTTTCCAGCAGATGTTAATGATGATTTATGACTCACATTTCTTCTGTGTACTATGGCACTTGTACAACTCGTTTGTGCTACATGCTCGCAAGAGTCATTTCACCCATCCATAACACTAGCGAAATGCAACTGCCTCTAAGGAAAAAAGCAAGCAAGGGTTGGAGTTATTACAGTAGCAGCATGCAGGTGTCTAGAACAGAGGATGAGGAAAGCTTTCATCTGCTAAGGCCCACCTCACCAAGCCTCTCTGTATTTCGTTCTCTGATCACCCAACCCAAGTTATCAGGCCCATGTGGACAACTGACCCACAGAGTGTGTCAGTGCTGCCTTTCTCAGACAAGGACCATGCACAGAGACCAAGAACGAACCCAGAACTATGCACAGTCTAGGGCATCAGCACATGCCAAACCTTTTTTCTTTCACCAGTAAAAAACTGCTGAGCTGATTCAGGAAGATGGACAGTAATTTGCCCAGGAGAAATTTGGTAAGGATGCCAACCCCTCTGATAAACTTCATATAGTATTACAGCTTTAGGCACAAAATATCAGTGTCCGACAGATGAGTACAAAGTTTATTTGTTTGTTGCTAGATTTGTTGTTTTGTTTCTCCAAAGGACAGTTTTTTCTTCCCTCTAACCCATTTCTTTGAGAGATCTGATCTCAGATAATATGAGGAAAAAATGTCTTCCACAGAATTATCAAAGCAAATTACAGCAAAACATGTGAGAATGTGAAGCAAACCATTTATGGCTCATGTTATCCCAATTTTAGCCCAGTTTGCCAAGATGTCTCTCTTAAAGCTCAGATAAACCTGTTTTAGACAAGGATTATGCTAATTTTTACCTTCTTACCCATCCACACACTTTTCATTTCTCTCTGAAATAGCACTTCATTGCCAAAAGAGATCCCATGAGTATTGTTGAGATGCGCAGCTCTCACCGCAGATAACCAAGATCCTACAAGACCATTTATGGAGGACTATCATCTGGAAAATGTTGCTTTCCTGCAGTAGTTTATAGCTTATATAGAAGAAAAATGTCAAGTTTGGAGCGATGGAGACTTTTAAGTAAAAAAGAACCTCAAGGTTCACTTTAATCCCTAGGCCCCTGTGAAATCCAGCTGCCAAATATCTGTCCTACCCAAGAAAAAAAATCTAAAGAAGCTTTACTCCTACATGTCACTGTCTTTTACCAGTCAAACAAAACTAAGATTCAGCTGGATTAAAACAAAACTGTACAAACCACCAGAGACACATTATCAAACAAATCCTTAGACAGCATGGAGACTACCATGGCAGGATCAGATAGGACAGACAGATCAATGTATTACATTTCTGTGCAACCAAAGAGTGCTACAAAGCAGTAGCAAATCGTCTGTGTTATTCTTTCACCCTCCTAAGGGAATGCATGTCCCAATGAATCCAAATCCACTTCTTCTGGAGATCTTTCAAATAGCCAGCAGAAAACCTGCTTCCCTCCTGCTTTGTTGGTAGTGACATAACCTGACATCAAAGCACTCACATCTCTAGCAGCCTGTGGTAACAGCAGTAGATAAGAAACAGGAACAGGAGGCAGATATCTGTCATATTAAGCCTGCCCTATACTGATACTGGTTGAAAATCTATGTGATGTGCCTGCGATCTGTATACAGATCCTTGTGCCCACAAAAAGCGGCACCCAATTTACAACTTCTGCTGTCACCATCAAAAGACTGGTGTAGGACCAAAAACCAAACCACAATATCCACCATTAAAAAGCCATTCTACTTTTTTCAAGAAGTGCTCTGTTGAAATTGAGGGCAGAAAGGAGAGTTGATAATGTTACAGTCCCTTATGCTCCATAATATTGCACTGGCAAATAAGGAAAATACTGGCATGGAAGAAAGCTCATGCTACCCCTGACCCTTTACATCACTCATTCTATGTGTTTATTAAAACTTATGGCACACAGAAAGTTTGGTCTAGCACACCTCACTACCATAAACTCCCTCAAAATAACAGTATCTCTTACGGTCATACAAGAAACAAATGAGAAAATTAATTGCATAACAGGGATGCTCCTTATGAAACAACTGAAGATACTCTAGAACTTCTCAAGAGCATACAATTTGTAGCACTGAGCTGAAACAGCCCCAGAAAATTCTGTTATTTGGAAATGTGGGTAGACTTCCTATTCTGTCTCCCACTTTACTGAATCCCTCCATTTACTCACTCTCTCTGCTCTCGGTCCCATGTGTGGCCCGCTGAGTTCTGGCACTCTGTCCAAGTCTCCCCATCCTGGGAATACTGACCCCATTGGTTCTGGAATCAGAATGACCACACGGCACTTATAACATTTCCAGACAGACATAAATACACAGATTAGTCTTTTCTGCATTTTTCCTCATAAAAACAACAGCAGCTTCGAAGCACATTGGCACAAGCACTGAGATTAAGTATTGCAACCTGCTATTGTTGGCAGGGTTGCTCTGGCTTCTTCTGCTTTCCCCACCTCCTTGTAATCCTCTCTTCTCTTGGAGAGTATTTAAATGCTATGTCCATTCATGTCACCACGGAGTAGTCTTGGCAGATGCATGCCCCAAGGCTGGGATGTTTTTACGAGAACCGTTTTCATATTTCACTGTTTGCCTGGCTGATCCTTTATCTGTTCTAGCAGTTACACAACTAAACATACTGAACCCTCTGTCAGATGATTACATATTCCATGCTGAATTGCAGGATATGGAAATACTGCCAAACACAGTCCTGATCAAACTGTTGACTTCGGTGCACAGCTATTACAGCTAATACAGCCCTTAAACTCCTTTGCATTAGACTTTGAGAATAAATAGAAGTAAATAATTGTTAATATATCTTACATTTTGTCCATCTAGACCCAAAAGCTTCTGTGGATACCCTCTAATTTTGAGTGACACTCTCTGTATATACTACCAGTCTCCTCAGAGGTACGTATTTAGAATGCCAGAATCCTCCAATTTTAAGCTGAAGGCATTTGAGTCTAGAAACAATGGTCATCAGATTCCTACTGAGAAAAGAAGGATGGCAGTGGATGGAGCCTTTCTCTTCATTTCACACTGTTGACCTGGCAAAACTGGGAGGGAGAAGGTGAGAGAGGCAGAAGCAGAGATGAGCTTGTTTGCTTTCTCCATTTGACAGCAGCCTCCTCATACTACCTGCTCCCTGCTGCACACAAGAGCTCTACATTCTGGAGGCAGATGCCTGCAAACAATCATTTGCTTTTGTAGAAAAACTCAGGGAATTTTTCAGGTTGATTTTAAATATCCCCAAGCCCAGGGAAAACATGAACTACTTTTTTTGATCTGCAGAAGTTTCCAATACTTTTTAAACTCATGATTCTCTAGAGAGCTGTTTCAGGAGAAAAATAGTGATGTGATCTATTCCCATGTAATTTAGCTATTGCTACTGTATCAGGCCATTAATATGTGTCTGGTACACACATGATGAGAAATGAAGCAGAAGATAGATGACTGTAGCAAGAGTTCAGAAAGTTATTTTCTCCACAAGAGAATTCTAAGAGAAAATGGGCATGTGGAAAGAAGGAAAAGCAAATGTAACGTTCACGTTTGCAAAATAGCTATCAAAATGTTCTGTACCTTGGATTTCAAGGTATTTTCAGAGCCTCTGAGTCCTCCTACTTCTATCGCCACCTGAACACCTCACAGCCATTTTACCCAGTTTTATCACGCATTTACCTGCTGTTACTCCAATCACAGCTGCCCACATGCAATCAGCATTCTTTTGTATTAAATGTCTAGAAAGTTTATTAATTTATTCATGTTTTTTTACAAATGCAGCAGTCCCATCTCCCAAAAGAGAAGAAAAAAAGAGAAAAAAAACCCAAACACCACCAAAAACAGTATAAAAGAATCCAAAGGGAAAACACAATCACGAAAAGGGTGAGAAGGGAAGTTTTCATTGGGAAAGGACTCCACAAATATCACAGAGAATGGCTGAATAATCTCCCTTGCCATTCCTGGGTGACTCATAAACTGAGCTGGTTTTTAAAAAAAGAGACACACAGGTCTTGCTAATATTGTTTCATTTCCTTGGTCCCCAAATATGTACAGCCCCTCACTTCTCTGTACCCTAACAATAATTTCTGTGCACAGCAGATTTAATGAGGACTGGATGTTGCTGGCTATTTAGTTGCCTGCAGCTATAATTAGACAGATGACAAAGACTGGCTTGTTGTGTGCTCTTTCTTGCTGTGATTACATATCATATTTGGTCTATGTGCAAGACGAAAGATGATTTTTCTTCTTTGTCACTCTCCAACCTCCTCAAGGGATTTGATAACGGCATTGGCTGGTTTCTGCCACTTACCTCACTAGTAGTAATAAGACATTGTCATCATCAATAAGACATTACTAAGCTGATAAGTGTGATGAAGTGACATGTCAAGGAATTCAGTCAGCCTCTTACCTATGCCAGTGTTTTTCCCCCTTTCTGGAAAAGTGTTGCCTTTTTGGGGAAGAACCCTGATAAAAAAATATTTTAATTTTGAAATGTTATGCTTGGCTTGCTTCATGATGATAGTTGGTTGGATTGTGTCTCCCAACACATCATGATGTCTTCCCATGGCAAAGAGAAGCAATGCAAGGACACAGAGATGGAGGTCAGGCCCATATGAGAAAGTGAGGAGATGAGGGTGGCCTGAAATGGCACTTTCTTATGATGTGTTTCAACCTGCAGCATTTCCTGATTCTGATATAACCTTTTAATTTTTCATGTGGGAGAAAAAAATCTTCCCATAAATTAGAGCCTTTTAAGGAAAAAGTCGCTGAAATGTTTTCAAACAGAACATTGTAGTAGAACAATTTTTACTTCACTAAAGTAAACACATTATCTTCAGTAATCACTGACAGTAATAACTTTGCCTCAGAACCAACCCAGAGCAGATACTTCAACTGAGAAAACAGCATTTCCAATACTTATTCTTGTAACCATAGCTCAGGACAATACCAAGAACAACATATCCTGAAAACTATCCATACAAGTACTTAAAGCCATTGTTCATCTTCAGAAGAGAAGAGATGAGAAGAACTAGTGGAGTGATATTACCAGGACAAATGAGTGGGAGAAAAAACTAGTGAAAAATAATACTGTTAAAAAATGAAAACACACACACAAGAAAAGGCTTTTGATGCCTAATCTGTGAAATTTCCCAGTAAAGAAAATGGAACTTCTACTCATATTAAAGTGAGTTTCTACCCTACAATAAAAGGTTATAGATAAAGAGAAAATTCAGATGACAGATACTTGCACTCCTCACAGCCTGGAGTTGCTGCAGATTGCACCACACCTCTCCAGTCGGAATCTGCTCAGAAAAAAGGCAAAATCAATTTTTCTCCCAAGATAAGCAGAAATCTTCTGTAAGCTTCCTGTCCAGACATACGGACTGAAAATGTAACATATCTGTGGATACTAGCCAGAAGTGGCATCATTAACACTAGACTTTATTTCACGGCATGAAAGGGGCAGCAGAAGAGTGGAAGTGAAGCCTACAAGGAAATACTTGTCAGAGAAAAGCCGCATTGTAATTCCACTGTAACCAACTAATTTAACCTGCTAAACATTTTATATTAAGTTGCTACTGGTGAGTGAGCAACAGAAACTAACTCACTCATTTTAGCAGCTACCACCGGTTTCTACCTTTCTTCCCCTGTCAAGAATGCCCCCGCTCTTTCTTAGACAGTACACAAAAAACTTTCCCACTGTCTCTCCTGCCTCCTTCCCCTGCTCCATAATTCAGCACAGCCCAAGCACCTTGTAACACTCAGAAATTATACCAAGGTATAATTCCTTGCACTTTACAAGTCCCCCCACCTGGCTGCCCACTTGCCTTTTGGGCAGACCTCCTTACAAGTCAAGCAGGCTGGTAAAAATAGTTCTCCCTGTCTGCCCCACTTCTGATTCATGGTCCACTTAGGTAACGTCTCTTTCAGTTACACGGAATGGCTGGGGCCTCCTGGGCCCCAGGGACATTACATCTTCATAAATAAGGAGATTTATTTACAGATATAAATCAAGACACAACCTTTAGAACATGCTACAGGGAAACAGTAAAATGCAAGGAGAAAGAAAAAAGAATAATCAAAAGTTGAGGATTCTGGCCAAATTCTTCTTAAAATAGCTCTTCCAAGACATAGTGAACATTGTATCAAACTCATACAGGATCTCTAGCCAGCATCTTGGCTTCTTTCATGAGTCATTTCACTCAGGCTGGGGAGTAACAATTTCCTCCCTAGCCACCAATTAACATGGCTAAGACAAGGTATATAGAGCTCAGCCCATGGCAATTTTGATCAGGTCCCACTTTAGAGGAAATGATGCATTTCATCAAATGCTACTGTACATCAAAATGTCAGCATTCAGAAAAATCATCCTCTCTCACACATGCCCCTGCACACCCCACACATATGTGCACACTCAGCCTGATGGTCAGATCATCACCTGCTAGTGTTAACAAGCACGCAAGCAATTACAGAGCAGACATCTGTTCAGGATGTTGCTCATTGGATTAGTATCTTCTCACTGAGATGTCTGCAAGTCTTTGAAGCATTTATATTCTTACTCCGTGCTGTCTACTAGTGCAGGATGGTTTGTCTGAAAACGTCCCTCATGCTGGCACAGCACTCATCGGCATGATTTTTCCTGCTTCAGTGCTAAAGCAGTGATGCTCACAAGGGTAAGTCATCCTTGTGCAGACAGACAACATGAAGCCTACTTCTTTCAGTTATTGCTAAGTGTGAATTATGGAGTCACATAGAGGTCACCTACGTGGGAGAAGGCTTTAAAGATTTTCCCATAAGCACTGTGTGTACCATGTTCTGTTTGGCAAGACGGACACCATTTCATAGAAAGCAAATTATTAGTTTGGAAATTTAAAAAGCCAACTTTGCAGTCAGTTACAGGGTCTCATCTCAATTATACTAAAGCTTAAAAAATGTTCCTTGGAATGAATGCCAAACCAAAGTTTGTGTTTTCACTGTGATTTCTGCATACATGCTTAGGCCTCTGAGGACACAGGTAATATCTTGAGACTGGCCTCAGAGGTAATTAAAAATTAAACTGGACAGTGATTGCCAAGAGGTGATAAATGCCCTTGCCAAGTCTATGGTCCTCTGCCCCCAGTGTTGGTATCACAGGAAAACAAGCCTGCCCAGAACACTGCAGAGATCAGTGCATCTGGTTTCTCACAGTCTCCTAGGTGTAAGCTAGACATTATCCTAGACTTCCCTATGCTGAATCTCATGTGGCCATGAACAATCCACAGGTATGCTAGCATCTTCATACATTCAGCCTACTAGGCCCTTCTCATGTGAGCTGAGCATCATGCAGCTGCACATGACTTTCGTCATAGCCCATCTGTGTTACTTGCTGAGCTGGACCCCCTTCTCCATGCCACTCTCATTACACTGTTTCAGTGCCTTCATGGGGTGCAGNGAAGAGAAGAGAAGAGAAGAGAAGAGAAGAGAAGAGAAGAGAAGAGAAGAGAAGAGAAGAGAAGAGAAGAGAAGAGAAGAGAAGAGAAGAGAAGAGAAGAGAAGAGAAGAGAAGAGAAGAGAAGAGAAGAGAAGAGAAGAGAAGAGAAGAGAAGAGAAGAGAAGAGAAGAGAAGAGAAGAGAAGAGAAGAGAAGAGAAGAGAAGAGAAGAGAAGAGAAGAGAAGAGAAGAGAAGAGAAGAGAAGAGAAGAGAAGAGAAGAGAAGAGAAGAGAAGAGAAGAGAAGAGAAGAGAAGAGAAGAGAAGAGAAGAGAAGAGAAGAGAAGAGAAGAGAAGAGAAGAGAAGAGAAGAGAAGAGAAGAGAAGAGGATCCATGAATACACAGTTGGCTAACACTGCCTGTGGCAGGAACTGCATCACAAGTGCTGAGGTTAGACACCATGTTAGGTTATATCATCCTGTAGCACAGGCACAGACAGGGCAGCCCTTCAGCAATTCATGTGTAAGGTGAGGTGGGCAGCAGTTCATTCAGCCAGCTGGCATGGGTCCCACAGGAGGACGTGCACATCCTCAGGATGCCCCTGAAGAAGGCTGCTTCCCCACAAATTCTTGGTGCATTGAGCCAATGAGCATTTCCCACATGTGGGCAGTTGTGCACTGCAGTGTGCAGTTATCACACATTTGCTCCTACATTGAGACAGAGCCAAGGGCCAGAGCAAACCAGAGCAAGGGCAGCTGAACTGGCTGCTGCAAAGCACCCAGTGCTCTCTCACATTTCTTGCCCATGCTAAATTTTTATGCTGAGGAGATATTTCATGCTTCCTAGCCATGGCCATCTTGTTGCAGTGGCTGTGGTTTGCAGCTCACTAGGGCTGCCGCAGAGCTGGGAGCATGCCGGGAGGAGCAAGGCATGGCTGACACTTCATTCAGTGATTGCAGTGCTCCTCCAAGGCCTAGACTTTGAAACAAGACATTGGCAGGCCTGTCTAGAAAAATGATTTCATCCATGTACGAATTAAGCCAAAGAACACAGTACTTGTCCCTTTGGTGTTTATTTTAAAATAATTATTACATGATCCTTTTTCTTTCAGGAACATTAAACACAATGCTGCACATGATTTTGTTCAGGAGGGCTGCAGATGGCTGTGATGAGGGAAAGTCAGTGGCAAATACTGACATATGCACTATGGCAAGTGCTCAAAAATTAAGTTTTCATTCCCTTCAGGAATGCTGAAGTCCAGTGCCATTTTGGGGGGAAACTAGGATCAATAACAGCTAGCTGATTTATTTGATTGTTGTTTTTGCTAGTGCTGGGCCACCAATCCTGTTGCATTGTTACTCTTTAAATCAAGTGCAGACCTTTATGACAAAGTGCTAGCATTTGGTAGCAAGATAGGCTTCTTTCAGGCAGCTGTCCTCTGAAAAGTATGCAGTGGTTTGAAAATGTGGTTGCAAAATGTGGACAGTGTGCACAGGAGTTATTAATGTTTGCAAAAAAATGTGCTGCTTCATCTCCATTCCAGTCATTAACCACAGCTGTGGTTTTCCAAGCAAGGAAGGCTACTCTCCTTCTTAGAGCTCAGATTTGGATGTTCACAAGCAGACATACAGGTGGTTCCTTGAATTCCTTTCCCAGCTTCAACAAGAACATACACAGACACTGGAAAAAGACTTTCCTTTATCTTAATAGGCCTAGCACACAGACTGCAGAGGAATTTGAAACAAGGCTTTAATGTCAGATGTTTCATATGGACCACATTTCTCATAGTGAAAGGGGAATAATATATATGTGTGTGTGTATATATAGATATATTATTTTAAATTAAAAAAAAAAAAAAAGACAATACACTGTCCAGGAAAACAAAGCAAGCCAGCCAGCTCTACAACCATTTGACTAGGAGACAGCTCCAGAGTCATTCCAGTACTGGCAGTACAGCTAAGCCAGAGTTCTTCTATAAGCCAGATGACACAGTTGGAAAAACATATTCCAGACCTTGTTATCCATCCCCTGGTCCTGCCAAATTTGCCCATGTGGGGACACAGGTGTTAACTTAGCCCAAGGAAGAAAAGGATGGAAAAAGGCAGCAAGATGAAAAATATCAAGAACTTAAGCAGTATCATCAAGCCAGCCAGTGCTGAAGTTGCTACAAATGCCAATTTCTGATGTCTTCATAAAGCCCACCCAGTTCAAGTAAGAGTGTGCTTATAGATAGATGCATGTGCAGCTTTTTAAAAAGCCCAACACATAACTTACAAACCCAGTCCAAAATGCTCCATTTTTGCACATGTATGAACACGGATGGCAGTTGTCAACCATTTGTCGGCACAGCATGCTGGAAAGCACAGCTTTTAGCTTCAGTCACAAAGGGCCCCCTTTCGGCAGTCTTCCACGAAGAAGCAATTCTCTGAGCACTCTTAAGAGCATCATACTTACATTGGTGTGGACAGGCCAATGCACTCTATCCCAAATTCCAAGATGGCCAGATGCAGTCCAGCCCCTGTCTGGAAGTTCTATAGCTGTATTAGTGCAGCAGCGTGCTCAAACTAACTACCGCACTGAAAAGCTGGATATATTAACTGAAGAGCAACACTCTGTTAACACAGATATGTGGCTTCTGGAGTTGAGACCAAAACAGTTGAGGTATCTCTGAGTCATGCAGATGTAACCAGCAAGGAATTTGTGTTGCACTTGCATAGGTCTGGTGTTTCTTCCAAGCAAACAAACTAAAGCAGTATTGTCCTTGACTAGGTGTAACATACCTGGATTTCAGTTCTACAGGCTGGCTGAAGGTTGCTGGCTGCAGATAAGACAAATCTTGAGCAGTGTAAAGATCAGCACTGTATTTGTCATTAGAAATCAATCATCAAAAAATCCTAGCATCAAAAGTACAAAAGCCCAGCACTTGAATAGGAACAATGTCTCTTACAGTGCCAGTCTGAGCCATTCCAAAGTTATAGAAAGGTTCCTGTACTCTTGAAAGTATCAGACCATAAGATATGATTTTAATAACAGATTTTGGGTTGATTATTTTTACTGCTTAGGTGTTTTGACCACTGGGATCCACTTCCAAACACTTTCACAACAGGAGAGCTCAGGATGTGTTATTTTATGTTCTTTTTCAAATGAAAGCTAAGGTTCTTATGCATTCATCTCCAGGAGCTGTGTTTTTAAAGGCACACATGAAATGTCAAGGGACCCACAATAAAATCACAAGAATTGGCAAGAGTGCGTTCGTTGGCTTTGGGGAATGAGCAGGTTGTTGTTGGAGCCACACATTAGAGGGAGACATACTCACATGTTCTTAACCAGTGAATTATGCACAGAGGTATAATGGCAAACTGCCCAGCACTGACATACAGCAACAAGAACAGGATACACTAAATTCCCAGGCCTCTTAAGCTAATGGAGAAGCTTTGTTAGTTACCCTAAGACGGGAACCAGTGACATAACCTGTCATACACATGTTGGGACCATCACATATACAGACATGAGATATATTTGAACCATAAAAAAACAATTTAATAACAAAAAAGACAGCTGTGTAATCTGCACATTGTACACACAAAGAGGAAATAAAAGTAAAATTCACTGGTACATGTGTGTCTGGAGAGAAAAGATGTGAGAGAGGTCTGAAGACCTCTCAGATAAATTCTTCTAGGACCTACTCCAACAGGAAAGCACTCCCACCCTCCTTTATCCATGGTGCTCTGTAGAAGCAATGTGTTCTCAGCTATTAAAACACCCCAATGACCCATACACGAACCACAGGAAAAAATATATGCAAATAAGTATGCATCTTTGTGTCCAAACCAGCCAAGTACCATCACCTAGGAACAAGACAAAGTCCAATGAAGTCAGTGAACTGGCCCTTATTTTTCTTGTGCTGAAGTGCAAACATTGAATTGGCAGGCAAAATACGGCAGAAAAGAGGGATCTGCTCTCTCTTTCATGTGTCTCTGCTTTTGGTCTTAAAGTCATTGCAGATTTACGTGCAACATGAAAACTGACTCAGACCTATCTGACTAAGACTATGCTTACAATGTGTTTGGGGAGTGAGTACTACAAGGTATAGATGTTTTTATAAATCACATCACTTATGTTTTGCAATCTCTATGGAGGACATGTTTATCGGCATAATAATTCACTGAGGTTTTGTCAGGATCAATTTACATTTGTCAGATCCTCTGCAGTCTTCAAACAAAAGGCATAAATAATGGCACTGCATCGGTATTTCATCTTTTTTTAAATATTATGATTTATAGCCCGTAGACTGGGAAGAAGAGGCAGTGGAATGGTGTATTTCTTTTCCAGCTGTAAGCACTGATCTTCTCAAGAGAGGAACCAATGTACAAGACTCTGCAACATCTATCCGTAATACCAAAATAGAGATTGAAAAACCCCTCCGAGGTGCCTAAATGTCTGTATCTAATTTATGGGTAATTTACAATGGAAATAGACTATATAAAAATGTATACAAATTTGTAGCCTTGCACATCAGGGCAAATAGATAGTTTAACTACAAAATAATGAACATGAAGTGTCTCTTGTGAGCTGCCAGGTAGACATTTTGATTGCCCAGATTTCATTAAACTTGAACCAGAGAGAGCTTGAAGTTTTCCAAACATTCTTTAACTCTATCAAGTGTGTTGGTGCTCTACAGTCGATGACAATATGTATCACCAGGGTTGCCAAAAAATTGTTTAATTTTAAGCAATGCCTGTATTGCATTACTTTTTACAAGTTGAGCCAGCATATAGGGCACAATCAACTCCATAGAAGAATAAGCCCATTGCCAATGTTTCTTCTGCATCCGAAAAAGCAATTTCACACAGCCATTCCTTAGAACAAAGAGAAAGACAACAAAAACAACAATAAAACCCCTGTCATGTTCTCCTCTCCTCTAGACCTCAAGTCTGCTTTGCTTTTCCCAACTTTGCCAATCAGGCTCAAGCGAGTGAAGAGTTACAGAGAACTTCTATGCTGCCAAGAGCTATTTCCAGTGGACTTTGATCAAATGATGCTGTAATCCCTAATGGTAAGCATACTTCATTTATAAGGTATTCTTTGGTGTCATTCCCAAGGAGAAGGAAAGCTTTCTCTATAGAAAGTGCTACGTTTGTGCAAGGGTAGCACTGCCATGTTCAATGTGAGTGTACAGGCCTGCCTAGACTAGTGGGCTTTCAGCATTAGTCATTGCTATGGTCAGAAGAGCCAGAGATGGTCAGAGGCTGAGACTCAGCACTAGAATATCTTTGGCCACAGCCTGTTGCCCAAGAGCAACAGCTAATACACAGCAGTGTCTTTTGGTGTCATCATTTCCAGCAAGCAACACAACAGTGGGCTGTTCTGACATTTGCACTTTGCTGCAGCTTTTTTGAACTTAAGAGACTCAAGTTATCTGGAACAGTATTTTATTTTCCCTTAAGGTTTATTTCAAGACCAAGGACAATTAGCTCACATTTTAACAAGGAAGCAATTAAAGAGCATGACGTTCATAAAAATGATTTATTGTGCTATTAAATTAGGATGAAAATCATCAAAGATCATAACAGCCAAAGAAAAACAAATATAAATTATCTTCATACTCAGTTTGTGCCCCGATGCTTATCAGCTTGAAACGCGTGTATTTATTCTCCAGGGCTGCTGTGCAATTTCTGTCACTGTATCTCACTGTTTGGAAAACTCGTCATTTTCATTCTGTGCTGAGTAGCAGCCCTTTAAATTGAGAAGGTTTAAATAGCCCTTTTATGCTTATAGTTTTCTCAAAAAATAGGGTAAGCTTCCAGAGTAAAGATGTCTTGGGCATCCCCCAGACAAACCTGATGGAGCCAGGTATTGTACTGGACACAAAGAGACACTCCCTGCCCTGCAAAACCCTCTGCTTCTTCCACGTGTCCAGTTGTCTACATATTTATGAAGAAGTCTGCTCTCATAAAAGCTTGCTTTTTTTTTTTTTTAGTGTTTTTGTGGTGCCTTTACTTTTAAATTAAATTTGCTACTGTCTCTACATGCAAACCAGAAAGATTAAGATGTTTTTACTGAAATGGCAGTTTCAAACTTTCGTGCTCTGCTCCCATTTTCTTCCCTAGCATATTTTAAGATATCATTGGTATCTGTTTGTTACAAGATATGAATATGTTAATAACCTCACAAGAAAAGAAGCAGCAAAGAGAACACATCCCAGTGGTAGCAATAGGGAACCAGAGACAGGATTCTTTCTGCAACTTTGTGATACTAGGGAAAAATGCTTCCTGTGCCTAAGTTTTGTTAGTGAAATAAAAACATGTTAACTCTTTCACATGACTCTTGTCTGCAAAAACATTTGGCACTTTCTAGAAAGAATTATGTCTGTCCACTCAGTCAGTCAAGGTCTTCCAAACAATCAGGGTTTTCTTTTCATACCAACGTACAGAAATCCCCTTCAGCAGCCTTCTACCCTTCACTAGCATCTTTCATAAAAATCCTTTCTGCAGCTCACTACCTCAGATTTTGACTAGAAAGCAGACTCCAAAGTCTGGCAAAAGCTGCATCCCTGCAAAATGTCTGGGAAGTTTAGGGATCCTGCCATGATATCAGAGGTCACAAGCCTGCTAGCCCTTCTTGATGTTACAAGGTGATGAGAAAAAACACCTGACTGAGAATTGCAAATAAGGCCTCCAGAGCAGTAAAATCATCAGGAAAAATCTATCCCTTGAACTCAATATGTAAGAACTGGTTCAGATAACCTGCACTCCTATCCAGGACCTAAATTTGAAGCATGTGGCAAAGCAGGTCTCTGAAAGTAAGTGCCTTTCTTGTTAGTTGCTGGAAAGATTCCTGGTTTAGATGTCTGAACTTCATGGCAGCGATGGAGTTTGTTATATATTTAATTTAAGTGAATTGTTCATCTACACGTTAAATTGATTTGCTGAATTGGGACGTGTATTTTAAAGTCATAATAAATCTCTGATGTTCTGGACCTTGTTTCTCTTCCTGTAACTTGGTAAACATTTATTTATCAGAAACTTAAACTTTACATTTTGCAAGTAATCTTTATAGGATCCTTAAAAACACTCATTCAGGACTTGGAAAGCATCACAAATTATCACATCAATGCAAAGAAAACTAAGAATTTAAGTACATCTGTTTTCTAGAAAATAAAATCTAAAAAAACCCAAGTGTCTCGATTTCCCATTTCCTTAGTAAATGACCCTTACTTATTTGAAAAGGGAAAGCATTAAATTGTTTGCTTCTGTGATGAGTTTTAAATATATATTTTTAATGAATTGTCCTGATTGAGCTGCCTGCCAGGATAACTGTATCAATCACTCCTTCAGTGTACATTTACAAATTTGTATGCAGAGACTAAGACAAAAGTGATGTAAATCAACTAGATTACTGTTCAGATCTCCTTCAATGGAGAGGCTGTGCAACAGCTAAACTGATCCAGTTTCTTTTTGGTTTTCCTTTAATTTTCCCATTTCAACTTTGCTTACATTTGAAAAGCATGAGTGACAGTCTAGAAAGAGTGTTCTGAAATAGATAATGAAACATTGCCAGAGCCTCAAGTACTTAACCTTGAAAAATGCATTAATGGAATGAAGGACTGAGTTCTACATGCAAAGAATATGTTGAAATGTTAACATGCCAAAAAAAAACCCAGGGTTTTTTTAAATATGGAGATTTTAGAGTGGTTGTCATGTGATATGGACTTAAAAGGCAAAAGTATTATTGACCTTATTAATGAATCTCAGTCCCATATAGAAAAATATTTTTAGCTTTTCACTTCCCTGATATAAAAAAAAAATCTTGCTATGTCTAGTTTAGTTTATAGTGATCTCAATTTTATTTTGTTTGTAGTTCAGAGGATTTAGATCTTCTAGTACCTTTTAGCAACATGTTCCAATGCTGGTTTACTCTTTCAGTTATGTTATAGCCATTTTTTAAAAGAAAAAGGAACACTGATAACTGGATTAAAAATTTCAGTATTCATATACTGACAAATTATTAGAAGCCTTGAAAAATGTTGACATATCTTACTATTCTGTTTTGTTCTGGTTTAAATATTGGTGTATTTCTTAAAGCTGGCTGGAAAATTTAATCTTATATAATATTATTGTTTTTCATCAGATTTGAATTCTTTCCAAGCTTTCCAGGACTCACATTTTTCAACACATCTCAGAAAATCTGTATTAAATGATGTAGGATTCATTCCAAGTTATCCGGTGCATATCTTCAAAGAAGTACATTATGTATCTATCTTTTACAATAACTTATTATGTAAATAGCTATTAATGCAGAATCATTGGGAAAAGATTACTTCTGAAAATGTTAGACTTTTTTAATGCCATGTGAGAGACATTTCAACTAACGTAGTGAATAATTTGGGTTCTAGTTCATGCAGTATTTTGTATTCACTGTTTTAACCCTTGAGGTTTTTTTTTACTACTGGTTTGCTGTAGATACATGTTATCCGTTATTTTCCATATACGTTCCTGAAGGACATGGGTTTTGCCTTTTTAAATTGCTGCATGATACATGATTCTTCACTGAAAATAATCTGGTTTGTATGTGTAGTGCAAAACCATCCACATGAAGAATGTGGATGCTCAGACTCTGATCTCACAGCTCTGGGCACAGAGGACAGACGGCTGCAGTCACCCGCAGCCCCACTCAAGCCTGTGGCTCTGGTTCAGGACCCATGCAAGGAGATACAGCAGGAGTAAGACCAGTTCAATAACCTTGAACAGCCAGCTCAAGATCAGAGGGAGGGTTGGGCACAAGGGCTTTAATAATAACCTTACAGGTGGTTCTTAATCATTAAGTCCTGAGGATATTGCCTTCTACTCCCAGCTTTAGGGACTTAACCATGGCTCATTTTAGAGCTCAGAGACTTTAAACATCCAAGTAGGGGCCCATGAGAAAGATAGGCTTCATCTCTACCTCCAGAACAGATCTAACGTAAGATTGGACATGAAGTGTGGAGGAGATGACCTCTCTCTATTGACTGCTGTGACCTGAGGAGATCCTTATTTAGGCACTTCAAGAAATTTCTTACCGCTCAGCAGAACAGATTCAGAAACAGAAGTACTGGAAGGAAAGTGGCACAACTGGGTCATGGATTTTGCCAAAGATACTTATTATAAGAGTGTTTATACAAACTTGGAAAGAAATCCTGCTAGACGTATGCTTCATTATTTTTTTTTACCCTCTGAACAGATTTCTCATCAATCTCTGTGGTAACCTAAGGTAAAGCCCAGTCAAGGACTGCAGGCAAACACATGTGGAAGCATGTGAGCAGTCCTTCTGGACTCAGTAGGCTTGGTTTGTAAAAGCGGAATCACTTTGCACCTGTATAATGAGCTGAACTTAAAATGATGATGCCCAAGAAAAGGCCAAAGACCTTGACAGGACCATGGCAGAAGATAGTAGCACTTCCAGTTTTGCTAGGAGAGAGGAGTGGGAAATGGTGTAATCATCACTTGAAATTATGCTTGCTAAACATGGAGCTGCTCACTACCTGACATTGCCTGAAGCTGCCCGAATCCCAGAGATACTGAGAAGTGTGATCCCTTGCTAAGGGAACTGAGCTCCTGCAGCTTCACATGGGTTCACTCTAGCAGGGAGAATATTTTAGATTTCTTAGGTTTCTTCCAAAATTGGCTTTTATTCTTTCTCTCTCTCTCAATCTCTCTCTCTCTCTTTTTTTTTTTTTTTTTTTTAAAGCTGTGTTGGACACAGGGGTGATAGGGTGGGGAGGGCAACGGTAAATCATGCAATAGTAAAGCAACACAACCTCATACAACAAAAAGCCAACTCCAGGGGTGCAAATAAGAAAACAACAATTATGAAGCTTTCAAAGTCTGGCAAAGACAGCTGAAATAGTTTTGATTAAGATCTTGTGTTCAGAATGATGCTAAGTACAAGTAAGAGCAACCATGGGTGAGTTAGTACGAGTTACAGTTTTAGGCATGGTCACTTCTAAACCCATCTTTCCCAAGTTGTGCTATATCAACAATTTCTAAGCTCAGTTAGGAAACTACAGTTTCCTAAAACTACCTTCCTCAAGCCTGGTGGAAGGAAACTCAGCTTGACAAGTATGTTTCTCATCAGGCCATTGATGTGTTTGTTAAGTGATAAAACAAAACAACCCTTTTTCATGGAGGGTTGTGTTGAAAAGTGACTTTCCTTTTTTAAACTGGCCCAAGTCTCTCTCAGCCATATCTGTTTTCTACGTGTGATCATTGCAAGGGAGGGAGGGGAGTCAAAGTGATTCAACACTTGGAGCCTCATCCAAGCCTCTGCACAGCTTGGATCATTGTCATGTTGGGAAGCAGAAAGATAACAGGAGACTCTGGTAGCAAAATGCCTCAGACTGTTTGTCCTTGCACTTAATCCACTTGGTGCTTCCTCTCATGCCAACACTAGCACAAATCAGCAGCTCTGAGACACAGTTTTTGTGTAGCTCTTGTATATTACTTTGATTTTTCCTCTCAATGTTTGAGCTTTTTTATTTTTCCCCTTTTATGATATACATCATGGTGATGAAAGGTGTGTCTGTGAAAACTATACTGATGAAGGATTCAGTTCAGTTTGCAGGGGAATGCATCAGGAATTATACCAAATGTATCCAGCCATTGTAGTTACAGAATAAATTTGGTTAGAAGAGACCTCTGGAAGCCATCTGGTCAAAACCTGTGATCAGAGATTTAAAGCTAGATCAGGTTGCTCAGGCCTTTGTTCAGTCATGTTTTGAAAATGATCTGGCCAATTATTCCAGTGATTTTTTTTTTTTTCCTTACATCTATTCAGGATTTCCCTTGCTGACTAGAACCTATGCTTTGGCTAATACAGCCTTGTACACAGCACTCTCAATGACACAGGGCACACAGGGACTTCCATCCCATTTGGCATCCACCAGGCCTCCTAAGTCCTCCTCTGCAAAGCTGCCTCCTAGCAGTCAGTCCTAAGGCAGTACTGGTACATTTGATCACTCCACCCCAGATGCAGGACTTGGCATTCCTTTCGGCTGAGGTTCTGATAGGCCTGTTTCTTCAAGCTTGATATGCCTCTTTGAAAAGCAGTTAAATCTCCAGTGCATTCAATGTCAGCTTGACATCATCCACTGAGGTGCCTGCCATTCCATGGCCTGGGGCAGTGGTGAAGGTGTTGAACAATATCCATCCCAGTATCAGCAAAAAAAAGCCACTCAGTATCAACCACCAGCCAGGTCATTAACCAAGACCAGCAGTGGAGTCAGCTTTCCAGCCACCTTGTATTCCACATCTCCAGGGCTTGGATAAAGCTATGTTACCTCTCTTGCCTGTGGACATTAATGCTGCTCTGTGGTAGAGGAAGCAGTTGCAAAAATTGAAGCACAGAGATCAGAAGCAGGAGAGCTGGGCTGTTTCCCAGCCTCTGCTGCGTGACCTCCAGTAAGTCACCCAAGCCACAGAAACCAGATGCTATGTGTTGTTTAAATAAGTCAATCTACCCCAAAGATTATAGATGCAGCTGCATCTAGGGCAAAACTCTGCTTGTGTTACAGCTGAACTTACAGCACTGCCAATAACAGGAGCTAGTGCCCAGAATTAATTACTTAAAAAAAAAAAAAAAAAAAGCAAATACTTCTGTACAGGCGTTCTGCTCTGTCACTTAAATTTTAGGGTAGTGGCTAAGTTTCAAGCTCAAGTCCTTCTCTATACAAAATAGTGACAAGATGAACTGAATTTGTATGCTGCAGGACTGGTACATCAGCACTGAATGCTAATCAGGAATAAATATAAAACAATACAATTGGTTATAAAACTTCTAGTGTCATAAAAACAGCCATGAAGGTTTGCAGATCAGGAGCAGGCAATGGCAGTGACTGGATGATCTCAGTCATGCAAGGTGTTGTGCTGCCGCTGCCTTCACAGCCTGCTGTGTCGTGAGCACCAAATAATACTGGACCTGTAGAAACTTGCATCGAGATGCATAAACCCTGAATAATTTTAGATCACTCCACTGGATGTCACAGGGGTCAGATTTTTTAGAACAGAGGTAGCATAAGAAGTCAGATGCAGGAAGAGAGGCAAAATCTCCACACACTTCCCATCTCAAAAGGGCCTTTTTCTCCCCACGGGAGCCAGGCTGAGGAATAACATTGCCATTGTTTCACTTTAGGATTTGGGGAGGGGGCAGGCATACAGCAGCTTTGTACATAGCTTGCTAGCAGGTGCTCCTTTTCACATGCGTTTTCCTCAGGAATCTGTAACATGGGGGAACAACCTAGGTCCCAAACAGGCACAGCATCTAGTAACTGTGACAAGGCAAATGTTCTTCTTTAAAGGTGGATTTGATGGAGCTGTAAATAAGTTGCATGGCTACTCAGCAGTTTGCCGCTGCCTGAAAACATATCCGCCACCTCAGGAAGGGATGTCGTTTGCCCCAAAACTGAAAGAACCCCAAGGAGGATGCTGTAGCAACGTAGGAGGAGGGAAAAGGGGAACAGAAACTTTCCTGAGGCAATCTCCTGTGCATAGATCACACAGAAAAATATTACAACGTGGCCTGAGTCAGAAATTTAGTTCCGGGGGAAAGGAGGGCGCGGAGCACCCGCGCCCGGCTTGGTGCCCCAGTTCAGACCAGTGTGCGATAGGGAACCACAGCCAGAACACACACAGCTCCAGCTTGCTCATAAGGAGGAAAAGGGAGACACCTAATGGGAACAGGCGAAAAAAGCACCCACAACGCAAGGGCACCGGGACGGGAAAGCACATGTGAAAGACAAACTTACTTACAGGGTTTTTTGGGGTGTTTCAGGCAGGTGTAAAGGTATTTGGGAAGGAGCTGGAGAGCAGCGTCTGCACAGGTTCTGATATCAGTGGGCAGCGTGGCTGTGGGCAGCACAAGTGCTATTTCCGTGACAAAGCTGCCCCTCGCCCGCTTCACTAATGGAGCCTTGCTCTGTGTGCAACCCTTCCTGCACCCAGCTGCTCGGCACTGCCTCGATGGGTGGCCCAAGGCACACGGGCAGGGGCTTGCTGGCAGTCTGAGGTCACACTGTCAGTAGCCGCTCTAGCCAGCTGAGGGGTTAGTAGCACTGCTGCTGTGGCACTGCAATTGTGCTCCAGGGTCTCATGGCTGCACTACCAGGAATCCAGAGGACAAAGGACCCTTAAAGCCATGGGCAACTACTGTTCTTAATGCTACTCTATGGCCAGCTGAAGCAGCTGTTGTCCTAGCCCCATGCCAAAAAAGTCATGGCTGCAGGTGACGGCAGTGTCATGCATAAGATCAGCCTGAACAACTGCAGACACTCAGCATCAAGACTGTTTCTGATAGCAATTAGACTTTCATGGGAACAAAAGAGGACACTGCACCTTGCTCTCCCCCTCCTTGTGGACCGTGAAGGCCAAGGCCTATTGAGAGAAAGAGAAGTCTGACAAGTCCTATGAAACACAAACAAAGATTTCATTCCTCTTGTGCAGTACCAATTTAATTGACCAATTTCTGCCCACAGAAGGGGCACATCTAGGGCAGTAACTTCACAGATCATTTCCCCAAATAGACGTCCCACTCATGGATAGACTGAGCCCAATGAGTTATAGCTCATATCGAGTCACCCTGCAAACATTCACTCCTATTCCCTTGTAACTATCCTGGGGAGCAAGCACTGTTCCCACTTCACAGATTTTTACATCCCCCGAGGAGATGTGGGGGGCTGCAGCTCATCAGGCTGATGGAAACAGCATGCACCCCTGTGACGTGAAATTAAATGAGGAGAACAATTAGCCAGTAAGGCTGAGCGATAGATCACCTCCACAGCCACAAGCATGGAGAGCTCACCAGTGGAGAGAGCAGCCATGCAAACCACCAAGTGAAACTGGGAACAAACCTCACAGATCACTGTTAATGACAGCTGCTCAGCAAGGAACAAAGTGCTTCATACTGGTCATGGGCTGAAGCCCATGGCTGTCCATGCCGGTCGTCATCTTAGACAGATGTACAGCATTAGCGTGCCAGGGATTTCAAGGTTTTGAGGTCCTAATCCATGCTGCAGTAACCCGAGATAGGAAATAAAAAGCAAATTCTTGACAGCATTCCCGGATGCGCTTCAGGGTGAGAGCTGTCTGCTCCACTCCAGCCAAGTCGTGCCTGTAGCTGCATGATTCTTGGGAAGCACATGAGAGTTTTTATGGTGAAAATGTGACTCAGCAAGTTCTGCACTCAGCTGGATCTTGGAGGTGGCCATTGGTGTCAGAGACAGAGGTGAAATACCACCAACCAGCTGATGATAGCTGGCCTCCATGGGAGGCAGGCACCTCCGCACATGGGCTACAGCCAGTGCTGGTAGCAGTACCTGTTGGGAGCAGGATGATGAGACACTTCAGTATGGAGCAGAGAGAGAGCAAAGATGCTTTGGAAAGAGATGGAAATGAGCAATACAGGTATTAGGGATAGGCAAGGCAAAGGCTACAGGAAAGGAAGGATCAGAAGGCTCCTCTGCAGAAGAGCAAGATTAGAGAAGAATACATTATGATGGGCATCTTAAGAGCAATCAGGGAAGCTGCACTGAGAATAGGTCAGTATCTATTGTGGGACTGACTGCAACAGACATGTCAACAAGGTACCTAATTCTTTAACACAGTCAAGGTTTTCTTGATTCTTGCAGTGAAAGGCTGAATACCGTGGCACAGGACACCAGAGGTGGCAGGAAGGGGAGAAGCAAGTCTGGGCTCTGCATGCCCAGGGTCTGGAAACGTTTAATTTTATTTAAATCATAATTAAATGAGATTTAAGCAAAGGCTTAACAGCTGCTCTCAGTAAAGACTTTCTTGAATCAGGCCCTTCATCAAGAAATGTTAATTAGATGGATTTCTTTCCAAGATGTCTGCCTATGAGGACAATTTCATCATCTCCAAGGTGCTCAGGTATGTTAGTGACAAGGCTATGTAGCCACCTAGGCAGGGAGAGCATCAAACCTCTCAGCCCCTGGTGCTCCTAAACCTAGGTACTTTTAGAGCCCTTGCCATTCTTGCCCACGAGAAATAGTATATTGTTTCCATGAAACAACCTTCAACTACTTCAGCAATACTGCTGCTGAATGTAGGACTGCTCCTCACGAGAAAGATAACAGACTCCCTTCTGGGTCTACCAACTCCTTCACAGCAGGACTTTACAAGCAACTCTAAAGAACCACCATGACAACAATAACATAGGCACAGTGAATGCTTCACCTCCTCCACCTGTGCAGAAAAATATTCTTGTGCCTTGAGCACATACAGTCAGATACCAGAACGAGGTGGGCGAACAGGCAGATGAGTTAAATGGATCAGATTCCAGCACACCCCAAAGGTCACTCCATGCAGGAACTGCTGGAGCAAAGGTGGGAGCAGTGTCACTCCTCCAGGGAGAGTGCCAAGCTACCAGTCTCTTGTTGATTAATCCTGGGGAGCAGGAGGTGGTGGAGAACACCCTGCCAATTGTAAATGTGGTGATGGGGCATTGGGGGCATATATATACATCATTAGTCATCTGCAAGAATTTTGTTTTTGTAACCTCTGCATTTTTATCTGTCACTTCGAGCAATAAATATGCACTCCCGCCAGTGATTTGACATTACACTTGCTTTGGATGGTTGCCTTTCCCAAATATTAATAGTAACTCATTGTGGACACAGCATTGGTATTTAGTTAGATCAGACCAGTTTCTTCTAAAAAACAACTTTTTGTATAAAGAGAACAGATGTTTTTAATTTACACAAAGAACAAAAACAAAGTTCTATTGTTCGGTTACAGTGAACACAAACATTACAGGCACAGTGAAATTAACACCAATAGTATGTTTTTAAAAAGAATTAAAAGCCCATCTTTATACAGGTCTTCTTATTTGTGCTTTTCCCACCACTTTTGCAATTTAACAGCACGCAATGATAGCAAGTGTTGCTTTGGGGAATTCAAAGTGTGCCATTTTTTAAAGATAAAATGGGCATAAACATGAAAACACTTTCTAATAAACTATATGGATGAGAATGAGAATAATACTAATAATGGATTTATAATAGGAAATTAGGAATATAAACCCTCACAGTTTAGGGCACTACTTCATGGGGATAGGAAGAAACTCACTTTTGGAGCTGATTATTCTGTAGTTGTTCCTTGTAGGGTATATTTTTCTCTGCATCATCTACACACAAAAGGAAAGCCTCAGCCCTCCGAAATACAGTGTGTGTGTTTGTGTGTGTGTGTGTGTATGAAAACACATAAAGTTTTTGAGATGCATTAATGAGGTTATCTTGTGGTATGATATGAAGTTAAACCAGAACAATCTTTATATACTGGTTTTGCCTAGGGATTTTAAAGCTCCTGGCACATGCAGGTGCAAGCAGAGCTCAAGTAAATGCCCATGCCAAGGCGATCAAGCCCTTTCCAGGACAGAAGTGCTAGCCTGCATGTGAAAAACACTCTACTTTCCTGTATCTCACAGATACATACCCTAAGGAAAACTTCTCAGAGATAAAGCTTAGCATCATCCCTATTTCTCAGCCACTCAACCCAAAACCTTACTGCAAGGTGTACTTCTTCCCATAGTGAAGCACCTCCTTCAGTCTTGAAGATTTCCTAGTGATTCTCTATTCAGTTGTCATATCTTAGGTCACCCTCTTGCACAGCTATTTCTAGGTTTACAAACACTGACATACCAATATTTCTATTTCAGATTAGCCAGACCTGCAGCTCCCAGAGGATGAGTAGGGCAGGGAGCCCTTATCTTGTCTTTTCAAAACTCTGCATAATTAAAGATTCTGGTTTTGGTACAGTAAAAACAGATTTCATTCCATTTCCTTTCTCATCGTTCTCTAGTTATTTTTTCATCCAGTAATGGGTACCATTTTACTTTATCCTGCACTCAGCCTAAGTATCAAACTACAAGGCTTACTTAAGATCATTATATGGGACCTAGTGAAAAATAAAACACAACTTCCTTGAATTTTAACCACATTGAAGAATAAAGTTGTAATTAAAAATAAATTACTCGGGACAGAAAAGTGAAAAAGTCTTTTCCTGTAGCATTCAGATTACCTGGGGATTTCCATACACTGGAGCAACAGAAATATAAACACCATGACTCAAAGGGCTGGAGTCTTTTTCCACCACTAAAACCAAACCTCACTGGAAGGGCTGCTGTATGCGTGCTGCTCCAAGTGGCCAGTTTTAAACTTTCAGTCGCATTATATAATACAAAACCAAGTTCCAGACCCATGCAGGAAAGCAAAACCAAAAAAAAAAAAAAAAAAGAGAGAGAGAGAGAGAGAGAAACCAAAACATTACATTCATACAGTACCTTTCACCTCAAAAGAACCCAAGCCATGAATCATCTTATCCACCACAGAATGCCATCACCTCAGCACTGAAACACAGCAGCTGTTTGTTACCCTACAAGAACATTAAGATAGGTGCTCTTATGCAGCCAAAACAGCAAAGAAAACTGAGTAGACAGATGTAACAACCTGGAATTCACGAGCTTATCCTCTCTACCTTTATATAATGAGTACCAGAGGGACTTTGGAGACCACAAACAGCTGATGCTTCCAGCCACCCAATGCTAACAATGCTTTCCACAGCACTTAAACGATCCTTGGAAGCTAAAAGCATTTGACCTGGACTTGCTTTGCTTTGCTTGGTTGTCAGCGAGGCCAAGAGCTGGCTATCGTACACTGACCACAATTGCTATGTCACATCCAAAGTCATTTCTGCCACATTTAGAACCATGATTAATGCCAGAAACAGAGTAATCATGATGTTCTGAATTGTCCAGAGATCTGGAAATTTGTCTCCTTGCTGCCTGTGCAAAGAAAGCAGCTAATCACAGTCATGTACCTGTCCTGATGGTTTGCTGTTTCTTAATGAATTGCCACCATGCACTCTTAAACATGGCTCTTTCAGACCTTGACTCTCAGTATCTCAGAGAGATGCTGCATGGCTCTTGGAAGTAGCTTATCAAAATTGGAACTGTTTGCTATCCAAATATACTGAAGTTTTCACTCAAAATTCAAAATCTCACTGTTACACCACACTCATCACTGTGGTATCTCAGTACCGCCATTTCCAGCTGAATTCCAGCCCCAGCTGTATTTAATGAAGAGTCACTCTGAGTCCGGGGACGCAGAGTTAATGCAGACCAGGATCACGCAGTGAGTCCTGCGTGGGCTCATGAGAAGTTTGTTGCAGAAGTTGGACTTCAGCTCCCACTGAATGCAAAAGGGTATTCTGTCCAAAGGACATCCATTAGGAGATTGCTAAAGCCCAGGGATCTGCTTTAGAGCACTCACACGTGTGCCACCAGCACCTTGTGTATAAAGTGACTATGTCTGGCAGGGCAGATGTGGGTTCTACTGTGACTGCAGAGGTCCTCTGAGAGAGGAGGACAGAGGAAGAAGTTACACTAATTGGACTGCCTCCTGTGAGTGGACATGCCCACATGCTTTTGTTTATCCTAAAGTAGTATGAAGTATACTGTAAAAACAGTCTCCTTTCTTCAGTACAGCTCTGTTTATGCATGTGAACCAAAGTAAGGTAAGAATATGTGGCTCAAGGAGACTGAGCATTTGGTTTCAATGGTTAAAATGCCACCTTACATCTCCTGTACTTCACACCTCACTGTAGCTCATCCATGTGACATAAGTTATATTTTAAGCTCACCAAATCTCACCCTTCCTGCTTCCTGAAGTACTTGCAGCACCAGGGCCACATCTCTCACAGGGCACAAGAACTTTCTCATCCCAGGCAATATATTTGGCCATTTACAGACCTGCACATGATCTGACCGATCTAGAGATATGGGAGGACTTCTGAAAACAAGATGTTTTCACCAAAACACCCTCCAATAATCAAACAAATCAAAGGGCATCCTAACTGGATCCACTAAAGCAGAACGCGCAGCTGCCAAAGAACTGCTGTTATCTCTGGCATGGCTGGGTCACTGGGACATTTCACAGAAACAAAAATGTATTTCCTGTGTAGACCAAATTAAAATATGCCCAGGGAAATGTTTCATGTGCTCTAAGACCTGAAGCCAAAGCTACTCAACTGGCCTGTGAGGAATGAGATTACTTCCCAGGGGTTGATGGAAAGCATCAAGAACCCTTCAGTGCAATCATTAAAATTAGGCACAGCAGCAGCTGACCTTGCAAATACCTGGCAGATGAGTGATCTGCTCTCCCAGTAACAGGGAGGCTGCTTCCCACTGCCAGGAGCTCAGATAACGTTGGAGGGCACTGTAGGATTCAGAGCAAGTATCTGTCCATGACAGAAGCCACCAGACTCACCTGATTCACACAGGAGGTTTGGAGAAGACAGCACAATCTCTGTTGTAAAAGGTCAGGCAGACCTTTCTTCCTGGGTCTGACCAAATTGCCTCAAAGGGAAGAGGACTTTACTGCCCATGCACAAGTCTCTCTGGACAGATGGAAACTGAAGGTTACTCACTATGCAGGTAATAAGACTTCAGTTGGTGCCTCACTTATTTTCCATCTTGGTCATTTTTTTCCCTCTCTGTTGACTCCATTTCTTCATGTACTTACACTGCAGGATCTGGCTGCTTTTCTTGCTGTTCTGGCTGGGACAAGGGAGGCAGATGGCTCCCCCAGGTTGGTGAAATATGAATATATATGTGTGTATATAAATATATATATATATATATATATAATGGGGAAAGGCAAGGATAAGAACTTAGCTATTTTGCTTGTAACAAGATGTGCCTTTTCTCCGCCCTCCAGTCCCACTGGCTCATCTGCTCTATATGTGCTTCCACTAGGTTTTGTAGAAAGCAGTTGCCACTCCAGGATTTTTTGGATGAAACTGAATAAACTCTTGCTCCAGGGGAAGTTCTTCCAGCTGGAAATCAATGGTGAGTCACAAGTGGCTACTCTGAGTACCATGAAGGCTGGGGAATTACCTAAGTCATCACAGTGCCTGCAATCAGGAGGCTGCTGCCATTTGTACAATGGCCCCAAAGGACTTGCAGAACATCCTTGTCACCTAGACCTGGCCTTTCACACCAACTTGGCTACTGTCCCTACAGATGAGTAAAGCTTGTATCTACAGCCACAATTCCCTTCGCTCTTACAAATAACTGGGAAAAGGAGAAATAATTTCTTAGGAGGAAAGACAATCAGCTTTCATTCTTTCCTCTGCTGAGCCCTTAGGACATCTAGCAAGAAAAACAAAGGTGGCATTGCAGGTTAGATATATCCTGGACAGCACAAATGCATAGCAGTTAAATGTTGAGAGGTTTAAATTTTGTTTTTATTTAACATCATAATGGCAGATAAATACTCTATTTTAAATTGAGCAAAGGGTTTCCATTTTGCTAAGGGAGGGTGGGGGTGGGAATCTGTTTAACCAAACTAAAAACCAAACTAAAAATGCTCACATCAGTTTGGAAAAAATGTGTGATCTGACTGCAAACCAGATTTGTTTCTGTTGCTATCAGTCCACTTTTTTTTTTTTTTTTCCTGGGGTTTGTTTTTTTTTCATTTCATTTGGAGGTAAAATTTTAGAAGTCAAGTACAGCAAGGATGTGGGGAGAAGTGAAGCAACTGATAATGTTTGAAATAAAACATATCGGTCTTTGGGCACAAAAAGGTTGATTGTTTCCTCCAGCTCTATCAGTTGGTCTCATAAAAACTATTCCTTCTTCTTCCAAAACTCTTCTCACTTATCTCCTTAGTCTACCCCAGCTGCAAGAATGCATCTACTAAACAGCAGTTATTAGTACTGCTTGATATATAAAAGTGACATACAAACGTAGAAATTACAGTGGCAGCTAGTTAAACCCTATCTGCTTGTACAGATTCTTGTGTCTAACCCAATACTAAAATGTTTGCTTAATCAGAGGGAAGATAATTAACAAAATTCCTCATTATTAACTCTACCAGAACCAAGAGCTGAGCACACCCAGCTCGCATCATGAATGTTGCTTGGCTCCTCCATACATCTAAGAGCAGACAGCACCTTGCCAAGCAGAGATGAGCAGCAAATCTGACCAATTTGTAAAAGTGCCCACTCAAAATAGGTCTGTAACTACATCCTTTGAATAGAATGAGCAACAGATTATCATGAGTTGAGGATTTTTAGAAATTAATTGTCTTAATAGCCCATAACTCTTTTCTAGGTAGTAAAATCACAGAACTAAAAGTGCCTCAGAGAAATCTTCATAGCAATACTCTGAGGTGGCTCTTGCACAAGCTTCTGGGCACAAAGTAAATCACAGAATGGTTTAGGTTGAAAGGGACTTCAAAGATCATCTAGTTCCAACCCCCCACCATAGGCAGGGACACCTCCCACTAGAACAGGTTGCTCAAGGCCTCATCCAACCTGGCCTTGAACACCTCCAGAGAGGGAGCACCCACAGCCTCCCTCAGCAACCCGTTACAGTGTCTCACCACCCTCACTGTGAAAAGCTTTCTCCTAACATCCCATTTAAATCTCCCATCTGTCCATTTAAACCCATTACTCCTCATCCTGTCATTACAAGACTTTGTGAATAGTCCCTCCCCAGCCCTCCTGTAGGCCCCTTCAGATACTGGAAGGCTACTGTAAGGTCTCCTTGAAGCCTTCTCTTCTCCAGGCTGAAAAGCCCCAACCTCTCCTCATAGCAGAGGTGCTCCAGCCCTCTGATCATCTTTGTGGCCCTCCTCTGGACTCTCTCTCCAACAGTTCCACATCCTTCTAGTGGTAGGAGCTCCACAACTGCACACAGTACTCCAGGTGGGGTCTGACGAGAGCAGAGGAAAGGGCATAGAATCCCCTCCCTTGCCCTGCTGGCCACGCTTCTCTTAATGCAGCCCAGGACACAGTTGCTGTCAGCTCATGTTGAGCTTTTCATCAATGCAGACCCCCAGGTCCTTTTCCTCAGAGCTGCTCTCCAGCCACTCACCACCCCGCCTGTATTTGTGCTTGGGATTGCAGCAACCCAGGTGCAGGACCTTACACTTGGCCTTGTTAAATTTCATGAGGTTGGCCTGGGCCCACCTCTCCAGCCTGTCCAGGTCCCTCTGGATGCCATCCCTGCCCTCCAGCAAGTCAACTGTGCCACACAGCTTGGTGTCATCTGCAAACTTGCTGAGGGTGCACTCGATTCCTCTGTCCATGTCGCTGACAAAGATGTTAAACAGCACTGGTCTCAGCACTGACCCCTGAGGGACACCACATGGCACTGGTCTCCAGGTGGACATTGTGCTGTTGGTCACCACTCTCTGCATACAACCATCCAGCCAATTCCTTATCCAGCAGTGCTCCACCCATCAAGTCCGTGTTTTTCCAGTTTGGTGACCAGGATGTCACACGGGACAGAGTCAAATGCCTTACTCAGGTCTCCAAAGTGCATATAATGTGCGTAAGCTTGAGGCGCATCAGAGTGTCCCATAGACTCTAACTCATACCAACACATCTTTGCCAGCTCCTTAACAGCACACATCACTGGAGACCATCCAACCTAGCTGGACATCTTTTCAGAGGAGAGCTGCTTAAGAGGGCCTCAGCACCACTCTGCCCTGTGATTTGCCCTGAGCTTTCCATCTCGTATGCCATTCCCTTTTTCTGTAGATCCTTATTCTGGCCCCATTTTGCTGGATGAGAAACTAGCATCTCGCTGTGGCTATGTCCTATCAGAAGACATATGGGGCAATCCTGTCTTCCGTGCATCAGTCCTTGGCTGTCATGTAGTCAATGAGGTAAGACCCAGCAGCAGGCTTGAAAACAGTTCAGAGTACATGCTCTCCAAAAAGGCAAGGCTAAGCTATTATGTGGCATTCTAATGGCATGATTTGAGCTCTCAAAAAGTAGTAAGTTCAAGGAGCTAGTGCTGATGATGTGTAGAAATGAATAGGCAATGGCTCTCCATTATGAGGTTTGTTCAGCGTGACTGACGTGGGATTTCCTCTCTCCATGAAATGACACTTAACTTAATGCTGCTGATTAGCTGCCAGTTCTCAAGCATATCCTTGTAGCTGCTGATTTGCCAGAGAGTTTCTTGAAAGCCTCTCTGGAAAGAAGTAGGCATCTGCTTGAAAAAGCAACATTTGCAGTGTGATTCTGGCAGATCATTTCCTGGCTTAATTTGTGTGGTAATGTGGCTGTTAACACATGCCTAGGAACGTAGATCACACACATCTATTAGACCCAGATTTGTCTCCCGTAACTTTAGCCATCTAAAAGATAATGTCTAGTCTAAAGTAGTTGCTTTTGCTTCCACAATAGTCAATGGAGAGAAAGAAGCATCACCGGAAGGTGATTCACCCCTTCCTAAAATGTGTGAAAGTGCAGCCTGGGTTTCTAATTTCTAAATGTTAGTTGAAATGAAATGTACCTAGAAACAGAACAGAGTAGAATCTCATTGCTTGTCCATGTTTAGTCTGCTTGGTCCTGGAAGGCCCACAGAAAAAATAAGGTAAAGTTTTATGAGCAGAAGTTAAGCTAACAAGATCGGGGCAGGTGCTGTGCAATGACCAGGACTTGCAGGCTGGAAATTTCTCCATTTTGCCTTTTTCCTGTAGAAAAAAAAAATTAAAATAAATTTAAAAAACAAAATCCATGTCAGATAGAAGCACAGTCCATGGCTACATGTGTAGCTCCTGGAGAGTTTTTGGACCAAAAGGAGCTTTTATTTAAAATAATCAAGAGAGTATTTGTATGTTAGATCTGAACTACCTACACCAAACTAAAATTCCAGTACTTTCTCTCCATGAGGAGGCACGTAACAGTCATGAATGGGAGGTTCATGAACCACATGCTAAGGTAGGTCAGATGATCCCTTGACTATCTGCTGCTTAATATTGTGGCAAGAATAGTGCTGTGATCTGAGGCAAAGACTAAGCACTTGCAGCAACGTCTCTGGCTAAGCAAACCTATACACAAAAAGCACCCAAGACAGTGGTATGTCAGAGGAACTGTGAGAACAGCTCTCAACCTGTCCTCATCATTATAAAACACTCTCAGAAACAGGACGCTGGGTTGAGTGGTCTCATGCAGCCACTCCTGCAACATTTCACACTACCTGCTGAATTGCTTGTTTTACTTCCCAGGCAGATGAGCTGTTTTCACTGACTGTGAACATCAAGGTTTCTTCATTTTCAAACATGAGGGCAGCTGTGACCTACACCTACCCTATGTACTGCTCCTACTCTTCCTGGGCTTCAAGAGAAATTGTGTGTGAAGAAAACTACATGGAGGTAAAAGCTTTCCCACTGAAGGTCAAGTTACATCCAAGCTCCCTGCCAGGCATAACAACCTCCACAAAGTCCTGTCAGAAGTTGATTTTATGCTATGTACCAGGCGTAATAGCAACCTGCTGATATTCAGCAGAGTGTAACTGTAGGTGCTTATTAGCAACACATTTACATGTCATAGCTGTTTTGAATGCAGTGAAATTCAGTTAACTGTACAGATGATGTAAGTCAAGCCACTGCAATCAAATAAGCAGGCAGGCAGGCCAACTTGTTTAGCTCATAAGAATACCTTGCCATTCTAAAGTGCTGCAGAAATTTGTCCTTATATTTAAAATAATAAAACCTAGAGTTCAGAGCTCCACTGCTGCCACATCCTACATCTCACAGGATGGATGTCTCCTGCTGGGTGCTATAATTTGTCTGTCCAGCCTGTTACCAGCACCTATGCACCCATGTAGAAACAAACCACTGGGCTAAACAAACTTGTTGGTTTGCCTCATCCCTGGAAACATTTATGGTGAGGCTGGATGGGGCTCTGAGAACAGTGAGCCACCTAAACGTGTCCCAGCTCACTGTAGAGGAATTGGACTTAAGAAGTCCCTTCCAACCCAAACCATTTTGTGATTCTATAATTCTGTGATGAGTCACTGCCTTTTGTACACACTGTAGGCAGGACAAAGAAAGTGTTTCTTCTGATAGGACTTCAGGTCGTACAGTCGCCTCTGGGTGTTGCAACACATTTAAACCATGGTAGAAATGTTTGAGGAAAACACTGTCTCCAAAATCAGCATCCAGGACTTGCCTCACTCCACAGCACATGCTGGCAGGACTTACACCATTGCATGTACATTAGCCACTGGGGATCCTGCATTTTCAAGTGTTCAGCCTGCATGGAAAGAGGGAAGCAGTCCTGTTAAAGTCAACAGACTGCTTCCCTGTACCTTTGATGGTATACATGTCCCTGAAAGTCTCTACAGTGAGATCTGGTTTACATCTTGCGAGATATGAAACAGAACTTTTGATTTATGTGTTTGTACATAAATAGGAACACAGAGTGTTCCCTCTGCTGCACATGCACAACCATAAAATGAAAGCTAAAGCCATAGCATTTAAGACCACAGAAATTATTGCCTTAATCTTTGGAAATTCTTTACTTCCAATTAATGTAAATTGTCAAACCCCACCAAACACCAGAGAAGAAATCTGAAAGGCCCCTCTCAGCTTCCTATGCTTTTAATAATGCTGAAGATTTGTTTGTTCCCAAAGAATCTCTTCTGTGTCTCCAGGTATCTGTGAAGACTGATGTCCCTTCAGTTTCAAATGACTACACTGTAGCATGGATGTCAGCACTGCCAGAGGTATCAAAAGGAGTTTCTCCTAACAGTTCCTAGCCTGCCTCTTCTTACCAGTCTCATGAGTCATTCTTGGGGCATAGCTCCATCTCTGTCAAAAGAAAAAGGGGGAGGGAGGGATATGGCAAAGATGACATCAGGTACTGAAAAACCTCTCAACTTTTATTAGAGCTCTAGACTGAAAAAAATACATTTAGGTGGGAGAACAGAGCCATATGCTTGTTACATTAGTGAAACTGAGTTCAAGACAAACAAAGGTAGGTGGTTCTTCACACAATGGGTAGTGAATCTGTCAAAGTCTTTGCCAAAAGATGTTGTGGCTGCTAAAACTTGCTTGATCTCAAGGACAGTCTGGAAAAGTTGACCGAAGAGAAATCCAGTAAGATATACAAAATACAAAGAAGCTACAGATAGCTCAGGACTCCCTGAGCTGAAAATTATTTGAGACTGGAAAGTATTAAGAGGAAATAGATACACTTGTCCTATTCTATTTTTCATGTCTTACTTGCTCCTTATGCCTATTTTTTCTTTTGACTGTCCTCTGATACTGTTATCACTTCAGGAAACTCTGCGCTAGACAAGTACAGACATTCTTCTTTTCTTATCTTTGACACAGTATGGCAACACAGTAAAAAAGGTAGTCTGTCATTTGGCTCCTGGACTGCTGCAGCAACCAACAGACATGAAGACAATCATTCTATTAACAGCACAGTCATTTTATCCAAGGAGATTTGTTCAAGGTCACCAGTCTGAATTTCTTTCAGAGATGCTATAAGACTATCTCTAAAGACGCCTTAGAGAGCTATAGAATTCCTTGTCTTTATATATAGAAAATGGGTACCTCTTACCTGGGGTGAACTAGTAGTGTCCAGTATCACTCCAGCTACTTCAGCTTCTAGCAGAAAAAAAAAAAAAAAAAAAAAAAAAAAAAAAAAAAAAAAGTGCTACAATATCATAGTTTTTAAGAGACTCTGGTAGACTTAAGTCTGATGCATTTCATCTTTCTTGCAGACTCAAAATGTTGCATACCAGCTATGGCAACTGATGTTTGTTTCTCCATCAGGGAGAAAGATAATAACAGTAAGCGATGCAGCAAAGCTGGGCTACAGCTTCAACAACACACTCTACCGCGTGTATCTCCGTGCACCCTATCACAGCAACGAGTCTGACATCACCATGGTGAGTTGCTGCTCTCAGCTGGACACAAAGCTGTGCTATTTCCACTGACTTTCTAGGACATCAGTTCTCTTTCTCTGCCCGCATCCCAACAGGTCAGTGGTGTAGATATGAACATGGTCACTTCCACTTCCATGTACAGGCAGCGGTGGCTGCTTTTGCTGATTGACACGACTGTCTCCTGTCCTGTTGGTAACTTTTTCTTTCTTGCTCACTAAAAATAGCTCCCTAGGGAGATAGTAGAAAACATAGTGTCCCATTTCTCTAAGACCTGCGCTGTAAGAGAAGATGTTTACAAGCTGCCTCTGGAGCAACATGAGCTAAGAGTCCATGGCTTTAGTCCCAGACAAACATGTTCCCTGCCACGGCACTACATGACTTGTGTTCCCAGTGTAGCATGGTGCCTTGTCTTTGGTTTCTCAAAGCTCTGTGTTAGATGAAGGGAACTGGAGACAAGTGAAACTGCTGTAGAGGGACCTGGAAGCCTCCCCTGGACAGATCCCACAGCCTTGGTTCTTGTCTGGCATATAAATCCATACAGCGGATGCAGCTCTGCATCCTTGGGACTCATCTAGTCCTTTTCTCTGAAGAAGCAGCACTAGCCTGGCTTTTTGCAGAATAGTGGTGGCTGCATCCTCTATCTCTCACAGAACAGTACTGATGTAAATAATTAATGAGGAATCTGGAATTTTAAAATTGTCATGATCTTGAAGCAAATATTTCAAGAAGATCCAAACAGGTGGCTCTGTGCTCCAGTCCTTTTGCCAGTAAGGCAAAACTCCAGAACAGCAGCAGTGCAGGTATCTTGGAGCAGGACTGCTGTTTCTTCTGAAAAAACTTTCAGCACCAGGGTTTCTGTGACAAAATAGTCATCAGTTGGCTAGTATCCTACAAGGTGAAAGCTGTAAAAGTACCATGGTCAAAAGGAGTCAGGAGAAAAAAAGTCGTTGCAAAGTGACTCTAATTACCCAGTCTTCTGAGAGTGTCTATCTAACCAAACAGATGGCATCCATTTCACTGATACTACACTGACATGGACTGTGCCACGTATTATCCCCACATTAGTGGTTAAAGAATCCACTTTTCTGTCTAAAACAATTTTAATGGGAGTTGACGATCAAGTCATAGTAAACCCAGAGGAGAAGAACTACTTACTGGAACACAACAAGACACACATCAGAATAACTATCCCTATTGGAGCAGAAGGAGGCAAGCTAAAGGTCAGTATGAACCTGTCACAAACTAACACTATGGAGACCCTGCGCCATGAAAGATGTTTCTAAATCATGACCATTCCAAATTATGATTGATTGCTGCTTGAAATCCTTAGATATAAGCATTGTTTTAAGATCTCGACGTTCCTTCCCTGTGTTTTGAAAGCACTTACTCAGAAACTATGATTACAGAACATGATAGAAGCAAGAGATTGTCTTTTGTTCATAGTATATAGGATATAGTAATAAATTAATAGAGAACAGATTCCCTAGCACTGAAGTTTAATTGTCAATGTTGTTAAATTATTAAACTAGTCATGGCAAACTTCTCATCTGGGTCAAGGAGCAATTTCCGAGACAATTGCCACGTAGGCAGTGTGAGTTAGCATGGGACAGGCTCTCAGTGTAGAGTTTGACTGCAGATGCCTGCTTTGTACACAGAATATTCCTTACCAATTAATAATTTAGAAGTGCAGAGACAATTTTAAGAGAGATGTCCAGCAAACCAGAACGAAGTGCTTTGGGTTGGGAGGCATCTTTACAGGACATCTAGTCCAATCGCCCTACCACGGGCAGGAAGATCTTTCACTAGAAGTGATTGTTCAGAACTCCAACCAACCTGGCCTGAAACATTTAGAAAGGAGATGGCAATATTCTCAAAGGTCTTCAGCAGTTTCATTTGTGAAGATGACATTAGTATGATTTTTAATTACCCCTTCAGAAATTAATTTTTTGACACCTGCTTCACTGTACATTGTAACAGCAGGCAGGTTTAGGTAGAAGAACTGTTGGAAGCACTGACGAGCTTTCAAAGTGAACTTTGACAGAATGAGAGACAAAGGGATTGTAAAAAATTAAATGTAAATACAGCTACTTACTAAAACTAATAGGACATCCCCCCAAACCTCACACTCACTTCCTGAGAATCCCAGCAGTATCTGAGCCAAACATGGACCAAATATGAGACAAGCAAAGAGATAAAGATGCTCTCCTAGCAAAATCCATCCCAAACTGTACCAGAACACCACTTTCTAATGTAAGAAGTCTATCCATACTCAGGCATTTCTTTATTGAGCTATTAAGTTTTAATCACAAATTTTACCTCCTAGAGCTCCGTGTCTGGTGGCATATATGGAGTCATTTACAATATTGACTTGTTTTTGGAGCACACATGGACAGATGCAGATTGGCAAACCACAAAGTACACTGTCATCAAATCCATCACCACACCTTTCATGCCACAAATACCAAGTATTACCAACAGTAAGTCATTCCTCTCACTTGCTTTTACCAATTTCTTGCTTTCAGTGTGTTAATACCTTGCTCCTCGTGACTTCTGCCACAGACCTACATTCACCAGATCTTTCCAACTCCCACTCTATTTGTCAGACAGATTTAAGGTATTCTAAAAAAAAACCCCAAACATTTAGCCTTAATGGAAGTACCATTTACCACCTGTCATTATGGGATGAAATGAAATTGTAAATTTCTGATAAGAATATAAACACTTCTTTCACATTAGCATTCAGATTTTTTTTCCAGTGAGCACTGGGAACCTGGAATAAATATGTTTTGTTATGCAGTAGTCACGATGAGGAGAACTGTCTGAGGACAGTATTTGTTGGTGGCATTTTCTCCCCCTGACTGCATGCATTTGCTGTCTTTGTAGCATACTGAAATCATTGTGCCATTCAGTGATGCAGGAATAATTTTTTTTAATTATGTTGTGCAATGGAGATGTCTGGATAACTGATAGAGAAAGAAAATTCTTTTTTACACACATTATAATAGTTTTCCCATGTTTTATATGGCTGAATCAGATTCTGGATTGCTATATAAGAAAGTCATTTTACATCTTAGTGCACCTCTACAAAGTTACTGAACCCACTTTATAAAACTTGTATGTATTTGTTGTTAATCTCCTGCAGCTTGAAGCAATTCTCATGTTCTGAGAGTATTTCAGATCTGACTAGAACACAAACACTCATTAATCAGAGCCATTAAAGAAATGGTTACTGGCTAAGTTTCCTGGAACATGAATGGGAGGCCACCCTAACCATCTTTGTTACTTGATCCACATCAGCAGTAATTTGATGTTCCCTCCCTACAGATACTCTGCCAGAGGAAAGGCTATTTAATGTTGCACTTGGACACTTTCTTCCCGATGTCTCTCTGGTGGCCATTACAATAGGAAATGTGCCATTTACCCTGAGGGAAGCACAGCACCGTGGGTTTAAGATTTACGAAACTCCTTTTTCTAATACAATGAAAGCATTTATCCTGGAAATCTCTTTTGATGATCCATACATTCTAAAGGAGGTAAGATACAGCAGGTCACTTCAGCAGCTGAGTAATGGAGATGGAGCAGTCTCTTTCCAGAATATAGTCTGGCTTTTATTAACCAACGTTCTTTGATCATAAAGGTGTCAATGAGTCTGAACTCATCTGAATTAATATTAGACCCTTGTATGCCCCACCTTACTCTCCCTATGTCTCTGGGTGACATGCAGCACCAAGTGTGATTAGATGGTATGAAATACACCTCCTTTAGCATCTGTCAGCAGGGCTAATGTCCAAGCACACACCCAGCAGGAAGAGGTTTGTCAAATCTCTGTGAAATGCTGTGCCTTGAAACAGGAGCATCTTGTAAAAATGAATCATATTGCAATCCTGCAAACATCAGTTACCAGCATCCAGTAATCCTGAACTGTCTCCACAGAGCCACTTGACTGCTGGCACCAGCCACACACCACACAAGTGTGTATGGGCAGATTCAGGGTATTCTAAATGTAATATTATTAAGATTTGAATCATTAAGCATCTGTAATCTAAATATTTGTAGAAAGTGTAAACTCACAGATGGAATTCAACCTCTCACTTTAGTAGGGAGATGCATAGTTTCAAGTCCTCCACTGCTGTTTCAACCAAATCACACAGAGCTGTGATGATGACTTTAACATAGTTGAATGAACCATCAGAATTTCCCTACGAAAGTTCAGACTAATGTTATCAGGCCCCTTGGAACAACCCTTATCCTGCAGGAAAGGAGAATCTCTTTCAAGGAGAGTGACATTTCATAAGCCAGTCTGAATTTAGGCAAGAGGCTTTACCCACACTACAGCCAAGGGAAGATTTTCTCTTCTTGTCTTCGTTAAGTACCTAACATTTGTTGTTACTGATGTTTCTCCTCAGAATTTTAAGTCATAAACCTCTGAATCTTATGAGGTGCATAAGTGTGCTGAAACTCAGACTTAGGGTTAGAACCTGTGCAGTAGCTTTATACCTTTATCCACCTGAGAACAAATTGATATATTTTCCAGCCAACCCACAGAGCATCTGAAGAATTGCAGGTGTGAAATGAGATTGCTTAGTCCATGTGAAAATTAGTACAGTTTAAAGCAGAAACACACAGTGTTCACAATAACAATTTGTAAAAACCTCTGGCTGTCAAGCAGCTTAATAAAGTAAAATCCTGAAGTGCATCATAGTCATCCAGTGCCCTGACCTGGCTTCACACAGCAAGGATTTCACCTCCTACTGAATAAAGCTAACTTTAACTCAGTTACAAAACAAGGCTGGGCACCCACAGATGACATTAGAATGATCATCAAGCCTATTCCTACCTAACCAGGGTGGGGGGAAGGGGCCTTTGTCTTACTCCCATTCACACAGTGTGCACCATAGGGACTCACCAGTGATGACATAAGGAGGATCCCTCTGTCCAGTTGGGCGAGCCTGGATGCTGCCTTTCCTGGACATGATTAAAAAGGGAAGTGGGCAGGGAGGGAAAAGTGGTCACACCTGGAAGAGGAGACGCCAACAGAACTCCGGTGCTCTGAGTTTGGGGAAATAAAAGAGGGAAATGTGGGGTGGGAAAGAGGGAGATAGAGAGGAAAAGAATGTGATGTCCTAAAGTACCAGTAATAGCTGGGGCTGAGCAGAGAAGTTCATTGTGCTTGAATCTGTGATATTTTCTGTCACAAGGATCAACATCATGAGCACACAGGATCAGGACTGGCACAAATAATTTTCAGGCAGCAGTTAAACCACAGTTAAACAGCATTAAGGATCAAAGCAAGCTGAAGTTTCCAGAAATATTTATTTCAGGTTGAACAGTATGTTTTACTTCAGGGGCACTTCTAATGAAAAAAAATGAGGATGCTGACAGACCCATCTCATAGCATCTCCTTACACCTTCTATCTTTCTGATTACTCACTCTCCTGGGTTCAGCCCACACTCTGAGTAAAGAAGAATAAGAATCTGGATCCAGATCTTCCTCTATGAGATCTTTGATCAGTGGAAACACCATTGTGTTCACTTCTGCCTCCATTTTCTGAACAGGCACTACATTCTCTACATTTACGTTTGGCCGAAAGAGTTGTTGAATCCAGTCCAGATTTCTGAACGGTTTTAAGCCAACTGAAGCAATGTTTTTGGAGACTGAGCTATTTGCTGGGGAGAGAAGGGTGTTGGAATAATTATTTAGTGCTGCTCAGGATATACATTCTTGTCTGTGCTGGAAGCCATTGCTACTGCAGCCTTATACTGCTCTCTCTTTCAGTATCTGAATAGAAATGAAACAAAATATACCCTCCTTGTTAACTACACTCTAAGTGTGGGTCCGGAGATGACACTCTATTATCATTCTGCAGCACTGGACTGTGTGATTGCTGACATTGGTAAGCATTCCACTGATATTAATTGGTTTGCATTAACAGCATCGATCGGATTTTCATTGAATTCAGTGAGAACAGCTTTAGGCTGAGGAGGAGAGCTTTGGGGAAAACCCCACCCTTCACTAGCTCATTATTGGTAACATAGCCAACTTGCTGCTTTTCTGATGGCAGCTCTTCTGCATACTGGCAAGACAGTCTGCCCTCAAGACACTGAGAGCAATAAAAACTAGTGTGTAAAAGAAGTTGGCTTGCAAACTCAGAGAACAAGATGCCTCATAACTTGAACATACATCTACTGGCAAAACTTTCAGACATTGCTACGAGTTTCAGTTTGTCCTTAAATGCAATTCTGCCTCTCTGTCCAGGGCAGAACTCAACTGACTCAAATAAATTGTTGTGAACTCCAAAGACAGCATTTCTGTAAAGAGACAATCACTCACTAAAAGCTGTACTTAGCAGGCAATTAAATCAATCACAAAGTCAGATTGATATTTTCTCAAACATCTTATATTTCGGATGCCACAAAGGTGACAGAGACTCCACAATATCCTATCTTTGAAATAGTGCTGAGTTCAACTCAGACAAGGCTGACCATTGAAAAAATATATTTATATACATAGCTCAGCTTGCCTTTCAGAAGCAAGGAGTAGTCCTGGAAGCAAGCTGGCAGGCCACTGCTAAAGCATAAGGATTCCCAATCCCACCAATCCTAAACTACAGCAAGTCCTGTAGATGATGCCAGTACACATCCAACAGCACTACTGTGGTACCAGTGCAAAATTTACCTATGAGAGGAATCCCTGCCTGAGCCAAACGTCATTGCTCAAACATTCCTTCATTGCTAACTCTCCACTCCATCATCTTCTTGCAGAACTACCAGAAGCAGTAGGTTACTGTGATGAAGAAAACCTGTATCTAGCCATCCCTACTTTTGGCTTGCACCAGTACTGGAACCTGTATCTTGGTAACAAGCTCCTGACCCAGCATGTTGCACATATCAATGGGTATCTTGCAGCTACCAATTCTACCCACCTGGTTTTGCAAGTACCTCTGTTTGCTGTGGGAGTTATCTATGAGGTATATGAACTGTGTAGCAATGCCTTCTTTAAAGCAAATATGACTGTTTGCTCATACAGCCACAGTCCTGCAGTCACTGTAGTGCTGTAGTTTTACACATATTGGAAAACGTCCAGAGGGAAGGGCTCCAAATCAGAGCAAGCAGGGCAAGAGGTATCTGATGTAGACCCTTCTGGTAATGCCAGAGTGTTAAGCTGTCTCTAATAGATAGGCACTAATTCTTCAGAAACAAACTCCTTGGTATTTTTAGTAAGATGAGGCAAAATGTCCCATCTATAATGAGCCAGAAACAATCTTTCAGTATAGCTTCTATGAAAGAAGCTCTTCTAAAGGAGCATTTTGTAGAAATGCAGGAGAAAATTGATGCTGTAATAAACATCTGAACTATTCTGCAACAATCAGCCAAAATTTATCTCTGTGACAGTGACCAATTAATTCATACAAGAAAAAAGCCTGCCCCCCGCCATGTTTCATCAGACTTGGATCTTCACACTGACTTAACTCTTGTAACTTGCTAGTATTCAAATGGCACAAGCTGAACTTGGTACATATGGATCACGTGCATTAACAGGAGACCTCTTCCATCACCTCCTTCACAGGAAGTGTCCTTTCAGAAAATTAGAGCAAGGTTTGATGTTGCCTTAAGGAAAGTGAGAACTATGGAGACCTTACAGATGTTCTCCATTAGCTGCAGTTTTAATTCTTCAGCATTTATAAGTAAGTTATGCAACCAATCAATCAATAAAAAGATCTGTGATTCCATCCTTCATTTTATAACCATCTCTCTGATTTTCTCAGTATGCCACCCAGATGGCACCATAACGATATCTGCCCAAATGAAGACAGTTCCTGCTATTGATATGAGTAAAACCAAACTAAGGAATAGCTCTTGCAAGCCTAGAGAGTATAATGAAGAACATGCCTTCTTCAAGTTCCATGTCAGTACCTGTGGCACTTCAGTAAGGGTAAGCCCATGGCCAGAGCAGATACATCTCCTTGAAATCTCTGTCTCTCCTGTACTTTCTCTTTTGTTCCCTTGCCCCAGATCCTGAGAAGCTCCAAATTTTAATGAGCTTCCCATATGCACAGTTTGAAGGTGATCACATTATTTATGAAAATGAAATCTCTTATGAGAAAGAGACTCTTCCAGGGCAGAGCACATCAACAATCACAAGAGATCCGGACTACAGGTAGGAGCAACAGCTCACTGACACAGCTCACTGCAGTACAGATGCTGGAAAGTAAAATCAAACATCAAAATTGCCCTTTCTCCTACTATAGATTAACAGTCTTATGCTACTATCGAGCAAAAGAGACCCTAGTGCTAGGTGCCTTTGCTAGTGACCCATCCTCATCATCTCCCTTTGGCTCTGGAAGGATGGTACCACGATCAAACATCGCAGGTAGGTAATTCTCCTCCTCCATTTTTAAACTTACCTGAGTCTTCCAATTTTCAGTTCCCTTAAGGCATGCCCCGCTTCCTACTAAAAAAACCTCACCAACATTTATTTCCCTTTCTGCAGTATACAGACGGAAAAGACAAGCCCTGAACGTAGTTTCAAGAGTGTCCAAAGGTAAGTCTCCTCTTCAGAAAATGAGAACGTTTCCAAACCTGTTTCAATTTGAATAAAATCAAACAACAATAAAATCCCCTGATGTTTTATTGAGATGAATCTTTCACGGAATTCTATGAGTCAAATATGGCAATACTCAAGCGACCTTTGGAGCTTGTGTTTCTTGAGCTGGAGCTGAAAGATGAGAGCCCTGACACTGAGTTACACCTGGAACACTGCTGGGTAACTGAGTCACTAGATTTCAGCAGCACCCAAAGACGGAACATCACTCTGAATGGGCAAGTAGTTACTGAATGACCAATGCACTCATCAGTGATGCCTTAATTTCTTCTAGACCTTTTCATCTGTTCTTTCAAACAGGTGTGAGACTAACAGCAGTGAGTATGTTGCAGAGTCCTGTCCAGTAGCTGTTAGCTCCAGAGTGAGACACCCTTCCCATTTTAAAAGGCTAGCAGTACGGACCCTGGCACACCGCCTGGAACAGGTATGAAGTGAAAGACTCATTCCCACAAATGGGGAATCCTCCAAACTTCTTAAGACCTTTTGAAAAACAGCAGGTTTAAACACCTCACAGACTTAAGATCTAGCCAGCATTCAACTCAAGTTGCCTGACTGGTATGCAGCTTTTATTTAGTTCTTTCCTCAAATCTGCTCTGCAACACAGTTTCAGTGACTTGAGATTGGACTGGCTGGACTAAACAAAAGAGTTTGGTATGTAAATATGATTTTAATATGGTGTTCCTGACTTTTTATAGGATCAGATTACTAACACTTCAGCTCAAAATGCCTAGAACAGAAAAGTCATCAGTTTGTATGCCACAATGTCCAAAGGAAGTTCAGCTCTCTTGTCTCACATCTGTCCCAGTCAATCATCTCCTCAGATGTCAGCCCAATGCACAGAGAAGCAAAATCTTGTAGGTTTGGTCTTACACTTTTGAGGCTCTACCCTTCTAAAACAGGTCTAACAAGCGTAAATGAAACCCCAGGAAAGTCACCTGAGGGTGCTTTGCTTCTAATGCACCCAGCTGAGTAGACTCCAGTATGAGCACTGATATCAGCCATGACAGTACCCCTGCTTGGGCAGCTTAAGTAACCACATAATTTTTTTATTTGGCCTGCCATACGCATTTCAATTCCTGAACTTGCTAGAAATGAACATGATGCAATTCTGGCTTGTGCTGCTTCTTAAGTGTGCAGCTGCATCTAGCACTAGATTAAGTTTCTGTCTAGCTTTGATACATAGCCTCACTGAAGCACATGAGGTTTTAACTTCTCCTGTCTCAGCATCTCAATTACTAAACTGCCTGAGGGCTTCTTTAACACCAAATCTGAAATTCAAAGCAGGTTCAGCTAGAAGGTGTCACACGCAAGTGTTCAGACAAGCCTAACTCTAATCAGCTGTAACTTCTGTAAAAGGCATGCAAAAGACAAAACAGTGTTCTGCAAAGCAGGATTTGATATGAACCAAGTGATACATTTTTTTTCTTCATAGGTGTATGTGCACTGCTCGGTGGCAGCGTGCTCTCCTACCAGCATAGTACCTGACAGCCTCTGCAAAGGACAGTGCAGCTCAAGCAGAGCAAGAAAGGGTAGGTGTTCAGGAGAAAAAGACACACTACAAAGCACCCCTGACCTGATGAAACGTGTCTAACAATGACTGTATAACATTACTTTTATTTTTAATACATCAGCACTTAAGTATTCCTTAAAAACTACACAAGCAGACTGTGTACCGTTCTCAGCTTTTCCAGGTTCAGTCCATCTCCAGGGCTATGTATTTGCTGGACCAGTCTGGATTGTTGATTCAGATCTAAGATGATGCGTGTAAACTGAATTTGGTAAGAACACCAGGCCCTGCATACTCACCGAGGCCAACACATGTTGTGACACAAGCAACGCACAGCCTCTCCTGCAAGACCATAGGGCACTATACATTCTGAGTCAAGAACTAGGAAACGGGCAGGGTTTGCAATCTCCTGGTCTAAGCCTGAGCCCATACGAAAGTAGAGCTACCTGCCAAGCCAAACACAGATGGCATGGCTCTGAAGAAGATGCCAGCAGTAGGGTAAGGTATGTTGAAGATGGGCGGTAGCAGGCAGTTTTGGAGGCAGAATGTATTTCAACATATTTTCAACCAGACTATCCTCAGTCTAGAAGAAAATGTATCCAAAATTTTAAAAACAAACACTAAGGCACAAAACACAAATCACTGACACATTCAAAATACTTCTGAAGGGTGCAAATCCTCCAAACTACTAAGGTTCACCCTATAGGCTTTTTCATCTGCCCTATGCTTCAGCCTTACTCCTCACTTCACTGTGTGTATATCTTCAACAGCTCCTGAAGGCTCTGCAGTGCTGGTCACTTTTTGAAGAGTACACAACTAGACACAGGAGCTACCTCTTCCAGTGACAACCAGAAGTATTTTGCTTGAAATTTAAAATCCAGATGGTGGTACTCAGAACGGCACAACAATGGAAAATGCTAGGGACTGCCAACAAGATTAGTAAATTTTGTAACCTATTGCCTCTTTGAAGTGGCTACAAAAGAAAATCTACCAGAAGATAACCCAAGGCTGGAAAAGGGCATTTCTTGTTCCTTCCAGCTGTTGAAACGTGGCCTTGCAGATCACTAAGATCATTCCAGCCCCGATTACAGCTGCTTCTTGTAATATTACATAAAGTGACTGCCAATGCTTCCATGTGAATGTAAAGTGCAAATCTGAAAAGTCAAATAAAACTACATACAAAGTAATCTAAGTGCAGAACATCTTCTTGCTAATGTACAACAGCAACCATCTGGTGTACCAACATTGGCTTCAGGGAGCCAAGGAATCTGCTACTTCGGGCCTCCTCCTCACGCAACGCAATGGCATACTTTCCCCCCCCCCATTAATGCAGATTTTTGTATACTTTACAATGACCTGAGCATCCTGGAAACCTGTTAGTTCCTCATTTTCCTCTCACCTGCCCTCCGTGTGAAAAAGGTTAACTCTACAAAACGGGAGAAGATGGCTACTTTAACATTAGTAAAAAGGACAACTCACCTGGTATTTCAGTTTCTGTGCCCACAGAAAACCTTTTTTCAATAATTATAATTTTCTAGAAATCAAGGACAAAACAGACACGTGACCACGTATAACCACTCTGGCAATGTGCATACACTGTAACTGAAGGGGTGCCTGCAGCACAAGGAGGAGTTCAGCAGAAGCGGAGAGCAAGCAATCACACCGATACTGCTGCAAAATGATATGTACACTGCTCCGGTGGGTTTGCATAGCTCCTATGGCTTCCATCTTCACAGGCTGGCTGGTTACACACACAAGTTAATGCATACACATGGCCCACATCCCAAAAACTGCAGTCATGCCTGTGATGATTGCTGAACAAATTTTGTCTTAAATGTATTATCTACTGAAGGGCCAAGTGTTGTAAAAAAGGAATCGGAGGGTGCTAGGATGCCAAGATCCGCCCCGGCAGTAGCCTGAGGGATGTCGTCTTCTCTGCTGTATGAGCAGTGCACTCTACTGTCCGGAGCTAACACTGCAGTCAAGGAAGTTTACTGCTAACTCTCACACGTTCTCCCTTTTTAATATTAATGGTAAAAAACTCATCACTTTAGGTTAGCATTATGTTAATGTCAACCTAATTATGTTATGAAATTTGTAAACTGGGATGAAGATGTTAAGCTATTTTTTCACCAGTGTCCAGGGAACAGCGTCTAGTTCCACATAGACAAACATCAGGTCTGGTGCTGCGTCACCAAGGTTCACTCACCCTTCAGTCTTGTAGAACAGAAATGAGATAAATCTGTCTGCAGAAAGTGTGGCATCCCAGACCTTATCCCCTTTGCCCTGGAAAGCCAGGAAGGAGTTCAGTCACCCAGCAGATAATGAGATCTTCTTTCTGATACTTTGGGAGGAAAAGGGAAGTGAGACACACCTGCATTCCCATTTCAACAAGCTAGTCAGGTTCCCACAGTCTTATAGACAAACCAGAGAATTTCCACATCCTATGATTTCTTCCTTCTACCTTGGCTGCTGTTCATGGTAGATAATGTGGGGTTTTAACTGAATCACATGAGGCCATTAGGGGTAAGCAGTCATTATTTAGCTTTGAGGGTGTCTTTCCCAAGGCATCCTCAGTCATCCTATTGTATGGTGCATTGCTCTGTACTGAAGTTCTCCTGAGATTACTCCTCTCAGGTGCTGAAAAATGCAACTTCAGCACCTAACTCTTATCCTAGATCACAGTTTTTGGGCCTATGGGATTAAACTCTATTGGATTAGGTTTTCAGGAACCACTCTTTTCATACCACTGTAGCTCAGCAAGCGTTCATTATTCAACTTATGTGGAGAAAAGGAATTACAAAAGCTCAAGAATTATGTTAAACACACAGACACAGATACATAGGAGTCTGGGTACAAGCCTGGAAAGCACTGAACTTTGGATCAATCTTTTCTGTATTTACAAGAGTTAAGTTGAAACCTATTGTTGTGACAGGGTTGGACCAGCTGTTCCTTGATGGGAGATGAAGACAGCCTTCAGGTCCATTTCACGTGTTTATTGCACAACACAGACCCAAATGACAAAAAAAACCTGATGGCATGGACAGTAGGAAGGCAATGAGATGCACTGCAATCAATCTCTCCCTGCTCATGGACTAAAAGAATTCCATAATCTTGTAAATTCATGTTTAAAAACAGACTCAAGTGGTTAAAAAAACACTGCTAGGTGGGCCTCTATTTTGATCACAGCAATTTCTTTAAAAAAAAACAACCAGATACTTCATCATGCATTAAAGCCATGGGCTGAAGATGAATCTTTTCTACTAATCCTGCCTCTGTCTCTATTAAAAGGATTAAGCAGATTGACAATAATCAGCTAACAAAAAAGAATGTGGAATATTATCCTTCTACTAGCAGTCTTCATTTTTGAAGATTGGTTTTGACTCTTTTTTCATCCTACTCTTTGTGTCAGTGAGCTTGACAGATAAGAATCAGTCGATCCCTACACAATGTGAAGAGTGCACCTTTCATTACTGATTTTTTTAACAAAGTTACCTACGGAACAGGACAGTGCCTGCTGCAGGCCTCATGCATGTAAGCCAAAGATTTTCAGTTTTTAATGCCGACCTTATCTGTTGTCTGCCCAGACGGAAAGTGCATGGAAGAGGAACATGTTCTGGCCACCTGACAAGTTAGCCTTTTCCCCTCCACCTACCACAATTTTCCCTTTGAAGTGGCTTTCCTTGCTCCCTACATCTTACACTAAACATATATGAAACGCTTGTTACACTGATCCATGCCCTGCTAACATGGGATTTTGTCTTTCCCTATTTTTTTACAAAAGCAAGTAAAAGGCCTTGCAATGTTCTAAGTGGTGTGACAACTCCTTCCCCTGTATTTCAGCAGGACAAATACAATACTAGGAAAAAGCAGAGTCATGTTACTCTGTCTTGTCCCCTGTGCAGTATCTTAGACACTGTTGCTCCATACACTGAAAAATAAAAATGTTCTGTATTAAGGAAATCACTATTTTATTTTGCAAGTTTGGCCAGGTGAGAACATTCTTACTCATTGCCAAACTAATCCTAGCTCCAGTGAATGAACTGAATCACAGGGCTGCCATGAAGGCTGCATGAGAGAGTGAAGAGCTTTTGGAGAGTATTTTATAGGTAAGAAACCTTAGGAAAGCTGCTGTGAATTATTCATGTCTGAAACATTTCTGGCCAGAGGCAGTCAATGTACATTAGCAGCAACCACCTGTTGGAGTTACTGGCACAGTCCCATGACTTCACTAGCAAACGGTTCTCAAGGGTAATGGAGCAGGCAACCAGCATTGTCCCAGGCACTGCACAGAGGTTTGCAATTTGCAAGCAGAGAGAACCCTTAGGAGCCCACTGAAAGTGTAAAGCCACAGCATCTCCTCCACGTTGCAAAGTATTCAAAACATGTAACCCCTGCTCCTTTTACAAGCTGAGAGGTTGTCTGAATTTCAGGTGGAAACACTACATAAAACAAATTTTATTACTCTCCATTAGACTTTTAACTCTTAAACCATGATAAACAGGAAAATTTGCAGAACATGGAGTTACTAAAAACATCCTCAAGTTTGCTTTTTTAATACTGTTTGATGGTTTATACCCTTTCAACAGTCCTCAGCTAAAGAACACCACACAATATTATTTAGTAATTTTAGACTGAAACCCCCAATTAGTCTTGCGATAGAAAGCCAGAGAACCAAGTGACTCATGCATGCACGTGAAAGGGGAAAATGTGTGCAAGAACCTTACTGGCCAGAATTACCTTGACAGAATTCCAAATTATGCTGAAATGCGCCATGACAGTTCATCCTTTTACAGGAAAGACAAGGAAATACTGTTGAGAATCTGCTATAAAGCTGCTCCCAGTCTAGTGAAGTATTACTGTGCCAACAAAGAATGCGGTGTAAGTAACTGAGCAACATTCAAAAAACACAATCTGGGCAGTAGGAGATATGTTGTTCCCATCATCTTTGTTTTCTAAAACACTTTTTTGCTCTTAGTCTTTTATCTCTAACTTGCAATTTGAACAGTGGACTGTGCAGAACCACATCTGTGTGCTCTGCACTCAAAGTAACATTTCACATGCCACATTTAACTGTTCATACTATCTTTTCAATTTTCTTGGCATTTTAAGTCAGGAACAGGTTTCAGCCTATCTCATTTCATCATCAATCAGGAGCTAGTATGGTTTCTCAGTTTTTGAGGTGGCATGAAACATGTCAAGTCCTTAAAATACAGCGTTATTTTGAAGACTGGGCACATTAGAAAAATGGAAGCTAAGCTTGTGCTTAACATATCCAAATTAAACTTTTAATTTTTGCGGGGCGGGAGAGGACGACTTATGACATCACAGCTTGCTTTCCAAAGTGTAAATGCTTATAAATAATATGTATGATGGTAGAATAACTTGGGCATTGCTGCTGTCAAATGCCAGGGCCACAAGAGATAAAACTCATCATTGTCTCAGCCCCATGTGCTAAGTTTGCTCACTGTGGCTGTTGCAATTTCATCTTACAGCTGAACACAATCTCAGTAAGGCTGCTGGGGAAGATCCTCCAAGGCTCAAGTCTGTCTTCACAACTAACTCAAATGATTCCACTACATTCAATGAACCCATAGTCATGCAGGCTCCAGGATCATCCACAAAGAAACTCACCGTTAAGCAGAAGTGTCATCGGTTTAATTTATCTTAAAGAATTAATCATAGTGCTCATGTGAGCAATCATTTATTTCATTAGAACTTGCTCTGTTGCGAACATGCAAGGTCTTTTACCATTGACAATTTACAGATCTCAGCAATGGTCCCTCCTATCACATGAGAAATGAAGCTGCCTGGGTATTCACAGCCAGTTCAGTCAGATAAAATACACATTACAGATTTTCAAGTAAAAAGGAGAAAGATGCAATTCCTACTGTGAATGGCCAAACTACATTCTCTACCTCTATACAAACAATGATAGATAAAAAGTACAAGTTCATTATGTTATTTGCTCAACTCTTATTAACCTTTTCAGTAAGACCACAAAAATATAGGTATGCTCTGTTCCTGCTTAGGTAATGTAAAGCTACCTCTAGGAGTGAATGAATGTACAGATGACTGAATGACACCACGTTTCTCTTTAGCGTCATTATTTAAGAAACAATGAAATGAAAATCAGATACCACAGCATCTTGAAGACACCTTACAATTAAAAACTGCACTTGTACCTTAAATCAATTTGCATTTAAATATAAATAAAACATCTATAATTACTGTACTTCTCGCCAGCCCCAAGTACTGAAATGCTTCACATTGTTTCATTTCCTCTTCCCCATAATCACCTGTTTAAAACAATCCATGAAACAGTTTTAATAAGCGAACTAGATTTTATTTGCTGTTACTAAGCTTCCAACGTCTTTATGAAGTATTTCTGTACAAAATGTGTAAGGTTATCTCCCAGAGGTATATGCTTTTCCTCAGTTTATTTTGCAATCATAATCCATTTATGACTTATTTACCCAAGAATGAAGTTTCTTCACTGTAACGGATGTAAATGATCTTCTGTTTCATCCAGCAATGATAAAACTCATGATAAGCAAAACGTTTCCACGCCACCATTTTCAGTAACTCCGCTTTTGTTTTTCTTCTTTATCAAGAATAGCCTGTTTTAGACTCAATGCAGCATCTTCAAACTGGGGATTTAACTCTAACACTTTTCTGAAATCTTTCATGGCCTCATCAAAGGATCCTGTCCCAAAAAAAAAAAAATTTCTCTGTAACTGCTTGAACTTACAAAACAGAACCAAAGAGGAGGACTCAACACTTTCACTAACAAAAAGCAGCAGCTGCACTTACTTGGATTCTTCAGTGGCCGAAGTGAGAGTCAAAGGTCTTCAGAGAAAGAACCAAAGTGCCTAGTTTTGAACCTCTAATAGCCTTATGGCTCTGTTCCAGCAACTTATTCCAAGAAGCCAAAAAGCCCACACCAGTAGCCAGGCTGTCTTAAACCCGTAATGGCACACACAGATGAATTTCTGGGTCAGGCTCCATTCTTCTAGCACTGTCTGTAGTCCCTCAACTTCTGCATCTCAACTTTGCAATGGCCAAGTTCCAACAAAAGGAACAGAGATTTTGGATGCTTACAGCATATTGAAAACTTCATTAGCAAGTTCCCCAGAGACAGCCTACAGCCCACGGCGAGCTGAAAAGGCTGTGCTCACTATGGCTGCACTTGCTATGAGATGCTTTATCACAGGTATAATGGCATTGTTTGGAACTGGCTAGTTCAAATCCTATGCAATTTTTTTCAAGGTCTGAAACTGCAGAGTTTTCCTGTATAGTATCAAGTGACATAACAGAAATCTGCATACGGATCTGCATACTGCGTACAGAGAGCAGATCCATAGCTGAAACGTCCTGTGTTACCTCAGCAAAACACCTGTCTGCATTGCATTCTGGTGTGACATATTTCCCCCGCCAGTACCAGGCAGGTCTCTCCACCTTTAAAAGCGATAATTACCCTCTGCCTTCGGGTGAATCGTGGGATAAAACGGCACTCTCGGCTGCTACTCAGCTCTGGGAAAGCTCCGTGTCCTGCCCCCGCACGGGGTGGCTGGCAGGTGACGGTAAGCTGCGGGCAGGCCGTGCCGGGGCAGCCAGGACAGGCCAAAGATCAATGCTTAGCTCGCAGAACTAGGTCACCCTGCCCTGCCCTGCCCCGTGTCACCGGGGCGAAGGCCCCCGGGCGGAGCTGGCGTGACCGACTTGCCCGGCGGGGCCCGCAGGCCTGGCCCGCGCTGAAACTCGGCGCGGCCCATACCCAGCCGGTAGAGCACCAGACCCCGGTTGTAGTAGGGAACCTCGAAGCCAGGCTGGCACTCGATGGCAGCCGTGTAGTCCTCCATAGCGGCGGCGAACTCCACTCTCAAGTACTTGATCTGGCCCCGGTCATTGAAGGCGGTGGCGAGGTCGCGACCAGCACTGCGCGAGGATAGAGGGAGGGCGGCCGTTACACTAGGGCCCGAGCTTCTCCTACTCCTTCAACCCCCCATCCTGACACATACCCCGCAGAGGCGGGCCCCGCGCACCGGGCAATAAAACGGCTGTAAAGCTCCTCCGCCGCGGACAGCCGCCGCGCCGCCAACTGCGCCTGCGCCGCTGCCAGCAGCCCCGCGCCGCCATCCTCCGCTTCCCGCGCCATGGCCGCTGCCACAGGGACGGCTGCAAGTGACGCGAGGCGGGCGCGGCCTGACGTCATGGGCACGACCCGAGGCCCGGGGGCAGCCGTGGCAGGGCAGGGGACACAAAGGCAGCCGGCGACCCGGCTGAGCGATGTGGCGGCCACTGCCCCTTCTACTAGACATTTCTGCAAAGGAAAAGAGCTCAGGTACCAGGGCAGGAAAAGGAAAATTTGGTAATATTTACCATACACAGCGGGTGATGTTCTTACCCGAGTTCAACAGCACTAGCTGTGGAAATCGGTGTGGAACCGGCCTAGGGGTCTCCTCAAAATGGATCATGACGCACAAGGTGAACGCTAGGGCTGCATTTGTGTCAAACCCTGGCTGCTCCTCGAGAAAGGCCTGTAGCACTTGCAGAGCAGAGTCGAATCCAGTAATAAAACACAACAGCTCTGTAACACAACTGAATTTAAAACGTGTGTAATAAGGATGACAGGTCAGTTTAGGAAAAAAGCTGTTCAGCAGATGGCAGCTGCTCTCTTCAAGCAACTTAAAAAAACAGCTTACTACCAAATTTCAGTCGGAAGGTTGATGGAGGTTTCCTTAATGACATCAAAGCACACGGTACTGATGGCCAAACATTCAGGAGCCCTTTTATTGTGTAAACCTTGTAGGTTTTAATATGATTGGCAAAAGAAAACCGCACAAACAAACTTACACCATGGCTCTAGTAAAGCAGTGGTAGAAAAACATACACAATTACAGTAGTGAACTACTGTGACACTATTTAAATTCAGGAATTCCTTCCAAAACCTGATTTCTAAGAAAACGATAAAGGGAGCTTGACCCAAATGAAATGTATGAAGACAAACCTACATTCAGTTCACATGGTTTTGAAACTAAGCTCAATTCAAAACTAGAAAAAACATTGTTTTACCTTAAACCTTTATTTTAAAAATGAGTCTATTCACACAGTCTTCTTCACAGAAATAGAACCAGTAAATGTTTATCCTGTGGGTTTCCTGCATTTGTTTTGCTGTGGGTTTTTCTAAATGTTTCTTTAATAGCAGCACTATCTATTACAGTACCCGAGTTGCACTGTCAAACAGTACTGGGCTGTGGCACAGAGGACAGAATTTATACTTGGTAGCTTCTTTGCCTTTCATATAGTGCTTGCATGCACTACACTCCCAGAATTCGTACTCCAGGATTGGGTCTCCTGTTGCCACACATACAGGAAGCTTCCCATCGACACTGTTTAAAAAAAAACAAACAATAAACAGTTAAAAAGCTGGAAGAATAAAAACATGGGTTTAAAATAGCAATAAAGACTTATTTATCAGAGATTTTTGCAAATACTTAATTGTGTTCCTACAGCTAGTTACAAAACTTTAAATGCTCATCCATGAGATACTGCTTTATTCAGATGTGCACCACTTTTTGATTAGAAGTCACTAAATCACGTAACACTTCACTGATAACATAGCCGGAGATGTGAATCTTCACACAACAGAACACACATCCCCAGAACCACAGTCCACAAATCCTAACCAGATTATCCAAAAAAATAAGTGAAAAGAAGGTCATGTAAAAGTAAGGCACTGCACTGCTCTATCCTTAAGATTCAACCTGAAAACCACTAGTGAGATTTTGTACACCTGCATGGTAAAATCAAGCAGGTTAAAATTCTATTCATTGCAAAGAAAACTGAGTCACAGTCAGTTTGCATACTCAAAAATTCAGTGCTGTTAGCAGGAAACATATTAAAGGATACCATTGTGGGTACAGCTACTCCAAGGACTCTTCAGAGGAGTGCCCTTCATATTAGAATTCTTTCACTTGACATATTCATCATCTTGTAACATGTAGATTCAAGGAATTCACAAAACGCTGGAGACTTACTGGTTAACAGTGGTTAAACATTCACTTGTTAACATTTGCATCACACCAGAATGGTGATATACATAATGTCTCATCAAAGGTCCTAAAACCCTTGTGATCTGCTCACATGTATTTTAGATTAAGTTAGATCTTTATGCTCAGTTCCTCCAATACAGCTGTTGTCTATTCTCCCAATTAAAACAGTGGTTTATTACTCTTTCAAACTAGCTAAGACCTGCAACATTCTGACCGGTATTTGGTTTAAGCTGCAAAGCACAAAATTACCTTGGTCACACAAAACCTGCTAAAACCTAAAATACAGGTAACAGTGAGAAAAGAAATGCTGGCATTACAGTATCATCTAACTATAAACCCACCTCTCATGAACATCATCCACATCAAATTTTTTGTTAGACTTTGGGCAATGTCTCGTGAATATCTCTAAAGCAAGATCTTCATACTGTTGCCTCTGCTCTGGTCTAAGAGTTTCCAAGGATTCTAGTTTAACAAAGGCTTTTGAACAAATATCAAATGCTTTATTTGCACATGCACAGAGTGCCAAAAGGGAATATATTTCAACTGCAGGGATAATGTCTTCATAATCTCGCAAATGAAGAGCTAAGAAATGAAAAAGAAAAAAAACAAGGAAATTATTACATGCCTTTTGAGAATTGCAAGCATCTGTCTGAGATATTTGCTACTAATGGATAGTATAAATCGTACAAATTGGATACAATGAACCAGAATATTTTCATTTACATGACTATTAAGTGTGTGTGGTTCAACACTTTAAAAACAAACCTAGGAAAAAATAGGAGGATTTGACTGAGAAAGTAAAAATGTGTTTCGTTAAAAAGCACATAAGGATCTGAAATGAACCATCATTACTTGGACAATGTATAGGGCATTAAGTGCTTTTGTAACCCACAGATGGTTTTTTTATGAAGCTCTACAGGAAGGTCTGATATGAATTCAGGCAAGAATTAAAGAAAGAAACTAAACATCAACAGAATATCTGCAGAGATTGTCCCAATTTAAGCAAGTAATATTTGCTAAGTTAGATTTGTATTGTCACCAGGAAAATACTTTCCAGGTATCTTGACTGCAACCATATTCAGTTATATGGTTTTGTTTTAAATTCCATGCAGCTAGCAAGAACAAACACAAAAAGGTGCCAACTATAAATGAAAGAGTTTATTCTGCAGGTCTGTAGAGTTAGAACAGTTTCTTTAGGGAGTTAAAAATTAAGTCCTACCTGTTTTAAGTGCTGCATCTACAGAACCTTTATAGAGCTGTCTTTGTGCAAGTATGAAAAAATGGTAAGCCTCAGCTCCTCGCCAAGCATTGTCTGCAAAGCGATTAGTTGAAGAAAGAACATCTTCTTCTAGCAACCCAGCCAAAGCTGAACCAGCCTGAAAACAAAGCAGTATCACAAGTAATTTTATATGAAACAGATACAGCAGGAAATAGGAATAAATTAAAAATACTTTTCTGTACTCAGTGATTACACCAGTCTGTGTTAACTAGGGAAAATATAAATATATGGACCTAAAGTGAACATTGTTAGATGTTTCATACAGTGCATAGGCAGAACATATGGTGCAGATTTTCAAAGATAAATATCATGTACATGTGTACAAATATATTCTGTGCACATCTGCAGAGTGGTTCATAGTTTGGATTAATGCTGCATTTCAACACCAGATCTCTTAAAACTTTGTTTAAACTATTTAATTTGTGCATATGAAGATGAAAGCGTGAGCAGAAAAAAACTCAAAACTTATTTGCTTCCCCCATATCTGGAGCTGTCTCCTTACTAAAAAATAGTCAACATAGTTTAATCTAATCACAGATCTCTTTGGGATTGAAGCTTACTAAGTGAAAGTCTTGCTGGGATTAAAAAAACAGAGTTCCTGAGTGCAGTTTTCATAGTTACAGTAAAAACATTAAGAAAAAACACATTAAATTTAGGAAGAAAAATAGTTACTAATACATATGACTTAAATGTTTTTAAATAATAAACAGTATGTTTTCATGGAAGACTTGATTTAAGGAAGGTTTTCTTCTTAGCAGAAAAAATAATTTTTAAAAAATGTAATAGCCTCACATGAAGATAGCTTCATTTATTCTGTCTAGATACCAGAACTCAGAAACAAACAAAACAAGCAAAACTCATTAAAAAACAAATAAACAAAAAAAAAAAATTAAATACCTCTGAACTTTTTCCTTTCAGTTTTTCCCTTTGTGCATTTTGCATTTGTTCATGGTGCTGTTCCATAAGTAAGGCTGATAATACATAAAGTTTTTTAACTCTAAAAGGCTTGGTCCTTTTCTTTGCCTCTTCATCTGCAATCTTAAAAAACAAACCCAAATAATTTAATGTAGATTTTTAAAAAGAGCTAATAATTAGAAGAAGAGTTGCTTCCTTCTCTTGGACAACTCCATGCTTGTAAAAACCTAGGAAAGTGTGCCCAAAAAATTATTCTGTATTTGAATGTAATAATTTAGACCGCAAACAGAACTGTAAATGAAAATGTCAAAGTGAAGAATGTATGTTTTTCTATAGTTATTTAGGTAATAAATATAAAGCCAAATTCTCAGGAATAGAGAGGAGAACAAAAAAAATCATGTATATGTCTGTTGACTTAATGTAAAAATAAGCTAAAAATTAACAATTTTTTAACAGTTTAGTTTAAGAAACATGTAGCTTCCAATAAGATCTGGTGGCTTTCCCAGAAAAATAATCTGAAAATAACGTATCCATTTACAATAAATACTTGCTGCAAAAATTGCATAGCACTCTCTTAAGAGACTTCAGCAACTATGTACAGAAATCTCTGCAGTCAAACAAAATCTAAGCAACATCTGTATCATAAAAGCACACTATAGTAGTTTCTAATTAAAGATATCAATTGAAGAAATACCAAAGTTTAACACTGCTATTTTTAAAAATAAATAGTTAATCCAGACAGCATATGAAATAATGTGAACATTGAAGCCAAGCCAGTCTACTATAACTCCTTTAAAAGGCAATGAACAGCAACAGGACCTTTTCCCGAGGTGCAGTTCATCTCATTCTGAAGTGAAAATCTCAAATCTGACTGGTTTTGCCCTCAAAGTCTTCTCTGTACTGGCTACAGATGGTGCCCAGAGTAACATGAAGATACCTGAACTGAGCAGTACCCTGTAAAATGACATCTGCTTATTGCCTGGACATAAAATAATCAATAGAAAATAAAGTGGCATGAAAGCAATAGTAATAGCTAGTCCAAACCCCCAGTTGCTTGACATAAAAATAAAACCTGCCAGTACCTTGAACATGAGCTTAGCAGCTTCAAAGAAATAATTTGCTTTACGGTAGAGTTCTATAGCATCAAGAATTTTATTCTTTTCCAGTAAATGACTTGCATATCTGGCTAACAAGGATCCAATCTCTTTCATACTGTGATTTTTAGCCAGCTCCACAGCTTTATCCCACTGGAAATGAAGACAGGCAATTATCAATCTCACTTTCTCAAATACATTCTCTCAACAAGCTGGTTATCCCTGAATAATCTGTAACACTTTTGTACAATGCTTCATCACCATCTAGAACTATGCTACTTAAAGTAAAAAGCAAGAGAATACAAATGCCAACATCATTGACAATCATGTGATACAACAAGCCTGTGAAACAAATGTTGGACCTCTGTCCAAAACCACATACAAAGCTGTTCCTTCTGCTTTAGTAAAAGCCTTGAAAAATCACTTCATTGTTGCTCATAGCTGTACAGATGGATTTTAACACTTCTGGTATTACTGAAACCAGACACTCAAAAGCATGTCTAAAGAAGGACTCTAAGTGTAAGGCACAAACAGTAACACTACCAGGTTTACCTGGTTGAGATGTACACAGGTATCTACTGCATCCTTTGGTTGATTACACTTAAGAAAGGCTGACACAGCTTGGTCGCACATCCCCACTCTTACAAACATGTAAGCTATGTCCTGTAAAAAGGCATCAGCACCATGTTAAATACATTTCCAGATCTTTAGTACATTGCATAGCAATTGCAACAATATTATATTCTTCTTTAAAAGAAGTTGTGGGAATGGAGTGTGGCTTCTTGGATTCTGTGAAGATACTGTTGTAAATCTTCAGCACTGTGCTGCTTTCACATAATGCTTAATTTAAACAAACACAAACTAAACAAACACACAAAAAATATTTAAACATTTTTCTTTCAAATCAAATACAAGACGGACTACATTCTTATTGTTTAGAGTAAGTCGCCAAACTTTGTTATAATAAAGTTTATTACAAATAAAGTGCTATGTCTTGCTTTGTTCAAACTGGAAATGGCATTAAATCAGCTTGTTTGGAATTTTCCAAGCATTTTTAGATTGATCAGTCATGTTGTAATTTTCATTTAGCTACTATCCAATCAGTCATTTCAGGCTATACCACCTATTTTCCCTCCTTTCAGCAACATACCTTCAATTTTCATTGTACATTAGCATTCTCACCAGAGCTACCATGGAAGAATTTAAACCAGGGATAGCAACCAGGAAGAATTTGGGGGTGGTGTGGTGTGGTGAAATCCTAGTGTAGACTAGGAGACAAGATAAAAGCTAAAATAAGTGTCCAGCCAGTGTCAGGAATGAACTCTTAATGAAGTATAGCTATTTTAGAGAGAAATGCTGTAATCTGGGAAAGGGAGCAGTGAATGATCTATCACTTGGCCATGTGGCCAAAGAAACATAATTAATAAACAAGGCTTTCTGGGGAACCTGGACAGTACAAGAAAGAAAGAAAGAAGGATGTAATATGAAAACAACAGTAACACTGAAGATTAGCACCAAAACAATACCAGTCTGCTTTAGTGAGTAGGTCATATACTGCAGTCTCTCTTTCTTAACCCTCCTAACATGGGGAAATTTAAATAAATAGTTAAGCATAAGACAATGACAATTAGGGTACTTTTTGCTTACAGGGAGCAATTTATTATTCTCTGGAAGAGAGTTAGCAAGATTCTCTAGTCCTTGGTAGTCCTCTAGCATGTAGTAACATTCAGCTAAACGTTCCTGGTTTCTTCCTTGTACATAATAGTGTACAGCATTGAACCTAATAACAGAATTAAAAGAAAATATTTTTTTAAAGTGGTGGCTTCTGACATACAGACAAAAATAAAACTTCTCATTGTGTAAGCCTATTGCATTTGTAAATTTAAAATTACTTTATTTAAAATAGGTAGCTGCTTGTGGAAACTTTTGGAGTTTTCTACAGTTTTTCCAAAGTGTTTCTACAAGTTTTACTTCAAGTAAAGTAGCAGCAAAATTGATTCTGTGATTAGCATAATGTTAGGAAGTCAAGGAATCTTAAAACTGCATTCTCATATCTGCACAGACCATGGCTGATAATGCACAACAAATAAATTTTCAGAAATGGGCTTTACTGTTGTGCCTGTTGTTAAAAAAAAAAAAAAAAAAAACCAAACCAAAGGGAAAAAAAAAAAACCAAAACCACCCAAGCACAAAAGTCTTAAGAACATTCTGTAAAGTTTCCTAAAGCATCTAAAAATCACATTTCAAAAACTAATCATAAGTTTTCAACTACTTTGGGACCAAAGCTATTTATGGTAATATAGTCTGGGTAACTGCAGTACATAAGTGAAGCTGTGGAACTCTGTAAGACAGCATTCAGGATGCTAAAAGTTCAGACTGTCTTAGAAAGAAATGAGAAAAATTCCTGAAAGAAAGTTGTTAACTATGAAGACGTCACATCTGGCTCAGTAAGCATTTGACTGTAAAATATGTTCTGGAGATACAGCATTACGTGCATGCACTGTTCTTAAAATCTTCCTTGGGTGCCCAGTTTCAGCAACAGCTGGAGACAGATCCAGGTCAGAGAGGACTCTGAACTTTTCAACTAGTTTAAGCATTCTAAAAAACTTTGTGGTTAGCTTTTAAATTCACCGATATTTAATAATTCTCTCCTACTTTTAGCAGATTTCTTTCCTTTATACTTTCTGTATCCAGTGTAGTGCAACTGCATAGATATTTCTATCCCACTTCCCTCCTTGGAAGCAGGCAGACTTCCGGCAATACAGATTTCTATCACATTCATTCTTTAGATAGTTGATCAACAGCTCTGTTTAAAGATACATGCCATGATGGAACCATAAAGGTCTCAGCTATATTTCATCATTCCAGAGTTAGCCCAGGTATTGCATTCTGACTTCATCAATGTCTGTCTCTCCTCATACATTGTCTTGTCTTCCCTCTTATAAGTTCCCTTGTAATCTTCTCACTAGTTCCCCTATAGAACATACCATTTCTGACGATCCGCAAAGTAATCTCCAATAGCATTGTATGCTTGTTCAAGGAGGACGTCGTCTGCATCACCTGAGCCAGTTTTCAACAGCTGCAATACTCGAAACCAATCTCCAAGTTTTATCCGTAGCCCAATGGCAAGATCTCTAGTACACATATAAAAAGAGCAGGAAAAAGTCAAAGACAATAAAATAGCTAACAAAACACGTGAGAAAAATCTTTCCATGTTCATAGTCTGTACTGCAGGTATCACAGTGATCCTGGATACCTCATTTACATATATACAGTATTCCATAAAAGCAAATGCTCACTTGCTCACAGGTTCTGTCACACATATGCACTGCCCTACCTGCCTGAGGAGTTCAATGAGTAGCAGTTTCCTGTTAGTGTGCACACTATTCTTTCACAGCTGACCCTTACAGTAGATCACAGAACTTGCTACAGACTAAAAGCAGAAGGTAGATGAGGAAAAAGGCCAGGGAGCAAGCAACATGAATAATGCAGGTTAAAAGGTGGGATAAACAGATTTCAGAACCTTCTCTTTCAGATTCAGGATGACTTTGGATGAAGGAGAAAGGACTAAGAAGAAGTCTTTCCCTTTATTATTCATGCATACATATGACTCACCTTGTGTTTGTCTAGTACAGCCCACCTTATCAATGAATTCTGTGATACTTCATATAAAACTAATTGTGCAGGTGCATAGAAGATAAAGGCACAGAGAGACACACTTCTTTTAAAAATGCCCTTATCTTACAAGTGAATTAAGGGAGGTAATAGCAAGTCAGTGTAGCCAGGGCATCTGTTTAATTTTTTTTTAAATTATATTTGAAAAATAGATTTATTTCAACCTGATTTATGGCAGGTCTTTATCAAGGTGTTTCTGGTGCTGAGGAGACACTTAAGGTAAATATAGAATTCCCATATTCTTGTATCTGGGGGATATTGTTGAAGAAAAAAGAAGTTTTTGACTTCTTCAGTTTTATAATGGTAAAATTTCTCTTCATCCACATGCAAAGGGATATGTCTTATCTAAAAATTAGTGTCACATTATGACTGAAGTGCTTATGAGGCAGTCCACCTCTCCAAATCAGCATACTTCTATCATCTACTTAATTATGAGCTGCTTTAACAGCAGGCTCTAATGTGCATCTTTCCCCAGTTCCTGCTTCTTCCCCCACCAACCCCTTCTACTGGGGAATGGAAAGGTTTCTCATTCTTACAGCATGAAAGAAGAAATTTTTTTTCCATCATTCTCTCCTCTTTTTCTTGCATCCATTAATCAAAGCTTAAAAATTTCATATGTGCATAAGCAATTAATTCTTCCCCAAGTTTGACCACCACCTACAGGCTACATTGTAGAATTGCCGCTTATTATTTCTTATTATCCTTCTCCAATACAAACAGTTCTTTAGCTAATTACTTAGTATTAATTTTTATTCCCCAGTAATACTGTTATTTTGCTTTGTTTGTTCTCATTCCTGAACAAAAATTACATTGATTCGTACCCAGTTTCATCCAGAGCCCTTTCTGTCCCTCCAGAGATTACAGTTCATTAAAACCTCTGTTGTTTGTGTATGTAATTGAAAAGAATGTCTACTTGGCTACTAGCTCACAGCAACAGCACATAAATTAAATGTTAGTTAAGATTGTTTGTATTTTTGGAATCCCAGTCGAAATACCAACAAAATACTAGCAAAAATAATCTATGAAACCCAGCACAACCTAGAGCCTCTAGGGTTTTGCAAACAGTTTGGAATGTACTAATTTACATACAGAATTGGTTATCTATGGATACAACAAAATTCTCTCCGTCTGGTCCTCTTCTGCCTTTCCGGAAACTAGTAAAGTGTTTCCAGTGCTAAAACAGCAATACCTTATTAATGCAAGCATTTTTTTCCCAGATTTTTTCTTTATTTGCTGCTGAGATGACTTCATGCATTTACCTTCTGTCCATATCCAGGTACATTCTTTCAGCTTCTTCAAACCTGCTAAAATAGGCTGCCACTTCTGCTTGCTTCATTGACTCGCTCTGCAGGTTGCCTAGGCGCTTCACAAATTTAATACCTTGATAATCTTTGCAACGTACAAAAGCTTCTTCAGCAGTCTGCAGATCCAGCTTCTGAAGAGCAGCTTCAGCCAGGAGACGCCTGTGTGAAAAACAAGTGTAACAGATGGATGTTACAAATTATGCGATATTTATAATCAGTATTAATTTTTATATCCAGACAAAGATTGTTTATTACCATTAATTCTCACCACAAAACTTATTTACAATGTTCAAAACACATGGTTTAGATACTTATGCACACAGGGAACAGGCAAAACTAGAACACTTTAAGAAATAAGTAGCAAATGCAAACATTAAAACTGGAAAGAGGTTCTTCTACCTCTTGCCCATCAGGGGACTTGAGGCTCTTTTCTGCTGACTAAGGCAGAAAGGCACAATAGAATTCAGTTACAGAATTTCTTAGAGCCTTTGAAATATTTACTCACAAAATAGTATCAGGCAGTACCCAAAGCTTGAAGGGAATTCTGTCAGCATCCTGAAAGTCATTGCAGGCAAAGCAGAGCATAATGTGGCAGGGCAGAGCAGGCAAAGCAAAAGTAAAAGCCAAAAGCAGCAAAAGCATGTGGCAGAAGCCTATTTATTGTTTTGCCCGAACGTTAAATGGCCACCGTAGCCACACAAATTCACCAATCAGAATGGCACTTTGCCAAACCTGACCATATTAGGTGAAGTCAGGAGCTTGCTTTCACTTATTTGGGAGGAACAGGTCTAGGCAAGTCTTGGACCCTCAAAGTGGGTGTCTCCAAGCTTTTTGTCTTCTCTCTTCAGCAGAGGGAAAGGACCATGGGATCATGCCTGGGCAAGCCAGGACATCTATCTTCCATAACAATGGAAAAGCTATTTACTATAAAGTAAATTAAACAAAGATCCCTTTACCTAGTCAATATTTAAAGAAGACATTCAAGTTCATCTTTGTTGACAACATGGACAGTCAGACGAAGTGCACCTTCAGCAAGTTACCCTGACAACATTAAGCTGTGTGGTGTGGTTGACACACTGGAGGAAAGGGATGCCATCCCGAGGGACCTTGAGAGGCTTGACATGGGCTAATGCCAACCTCATGAAGTTCAACAAAGCCAAATGCAAGGTCATGCACCTGGGTGGGGGCAATCCCAAATACAAATATAGACTGGGTGGAGAATGGCTAGAGAGCAGTCCTGAGGAGAAGGACTTCAGAGTGTTGGTTGATGAGAAGCTCAACGTGAGCCAGCAATTGTGCTTACAGCTCAGAAAGTCAACAGTATCCTGGGCTGCATCACAAGAAAGTTTGTGGCTAGTTTAAATAATTATTAAAGTAATGTTTAATAATTATTCTCTCCTGCTTTTAACTGATTTCCTCCCTACTCTGCTCTCATGGGACCCCACCTAGAATAGTGTCTCCACCTGCGAAGCCTCCAACACAAAGAGCACATGAAACTGTTAGAGTGGGTCTAGACAACAGCCACAAAAATTGACAGTGGACTGCCTCACATCTTGGAACTACCCAAACACATCAACTGTGAAAAAGGTGGGGAACTAGGCTAGCAGGGGACTGCATGGCCTCTTTGGCCCTTTCCTCTATGCTGTAACGCTCCCCTCATGGTGACTCAGGCCAGTGAAGAGATTTTCTTAGAAGAGGAGGCTTCAAATTGCAGCTGAGCACTGTTATATTTTTTTTTCTCCTTAAATGATTCTGTTTAAAGTACACGTTACTTTTGCTGGTTTCAATTGCAGTTTTGTACTGCAATGCCAGAACTGTTTGAACAGGAAAAAAAGTACAAACAGAACACAAGTCTAAACAAACTTGGCTTAAAAATAGATTTTACCAAAGTCTGGGATGTGGATTGTCTTCTATGAATTGAGAAGACTCCTCAATGCCAACTTTTTCAATCAACGCTCGACTGTCTCGTAATGACCGAATCTCAAAGTTGATGATGTAATCTTTGTTCGGATGTTCAGGATTCTGACATAGTGGATAAAGAAGCAATTTTATTTCATGTCACCTTTATTTTCACCCAACGTATCTAGAGTCTACGTCATTAAGACAGACACCAACTTTTCCTACAAAGTAATACTGATTATACTTACCTTCAATATTTCATCCAGAAGAACAGATTTGATTTCCAAATCTTCAAAGTTGCAAATATATCCAGAAGTTTGTATAGGTTCCTAAAAGTTAAATAAGTTACAAAGGAATGAATTTGTATTTGTCTGATATCATAATCAAATCTATGAGGTATACATAGAGACCACCTTCTTCTGCAACCTAGGATTTAATTGCATTTCCAACATGAAACAAATACTAAATTCATTAGTGTGACTGACAATTCCAGATACACAGACCTAATTAAAATCCTCATGTTTTCTGTAACAAAATCATGAGAAAGAGATAAAGGAATATCTGTGAATATTTAGACTTAACTGAACTGTGTTTCACAAATATCTCTGCTACAAATGTGTTTATGTTTTCCAAAGTGTACAAATGTATGCTCATGAAAATACCTCACATAGTTAAGGAAAATATTACAGTATTTTTATCTTCCCAGGACTGATAGTTTTACTTGTACCTAAAAACCACTCCTACATTTGAGTTTAGAAACATTGAGATTTACAGAAGTAAGTTTATTTATATAAACACTTGCTTAATTGAATGGTAAGCACAATAATAAAACACAAAGCCATTAATTCATATTTGGACAGGTAAACTGACTAATATTTACCTCTGGATCCAAGTTTCTGAAAACATACATTCTTGTTTTCTCCATCACTGCAAACAAATCTGGGTTGTCTTTGGCCCATTTCATATCCCAGACATCTTTGCGTTCCAGTTTCAGCTGCTCACCTATCACTTGTGCTCCTGTACTGTCTACTGCCCGTGTATCCAAGTCAAAGAAAGTCAAAACACCTGAAAGATCTATGATAGCAACACGACTGCAGAAAAACAAAGGAAGAAAATAAAGACAGCTAAATGCTACTATTCAAAGTTGTAAATTTGAAATAGTTCCATAAACTAACACACTCAGGCCTAATTTCTTCTCTAAGTTAATACCATTATAATTCCATAGAATTTCATTTATCTGCACAACAGAAAGAGATGAGAGGCATGGAAAGAAGTTTTTCATCTGCTCATATAGGGTCTGGTCCTGCAAAGGTTCTGTAATATGTCCATTTTTCATCCACCATTTTGAAGATCCCTAGTACTTTGCCTATCAATGAGTAAATTGCAGATTCTGCCCTTTGCCACACTTTTCCTGACAGAGCTTAACATTAACAACCAAACAGAACTGTTTTTTATTATTTACTAGAAGGCAATGAAGCAAATTCTTAAATTAAAGAGACTGTGTGGTGATGCAAATGGTTCATTTCCAGAACAGGACTTCTCATATTTCTGCAAAGGATTTTCTCATTGGTTGGTTTTGGAATTTTTTTTTTTCCTCCAGATGAGACGTCGTCTTATCCAATTAATGCTTGAAGTTATTTAAAATACAATAAAACACAGTCTCTACAGGGTTACATTTGAAATTTTCCAATTACACAGATCTTCAGTGAAGCATAGACATCTGTATTTACTACAATGCTGTTTTAAAAGCATTCATAAATATTGAAAGGTATTTAGACCCCCTTAATCCCTATTAAAATTTCAAAAGCAATTTAGAAAATTAACTTCTAAATGCTTACAGATCTCAGCCTTTTTCCCTGGCACAGAATCATTTAGGAAGGAATGAGCTTGTATTCAAAACAAAAGTAATGTGCCTTTTAAGTGAAGCAATCTATTTTTGGATGTTACCTAAAAAATGTCAGCAACCTACACATGTATTATGGATTTTGTTTGAATTTCTGAAGTTATTTTGAAGTGGTTCAAATGTCTTACAATTCTTTTTTCACTCAGTATATTTCTGCCAAGATTCCCGCAAAAAAAAAAAAAAATAGCTGGTAATTAGAAAGCAACATCAGTGTTGGTACAGCTGAAGCTTAGGAACAGTCTTGCTAAAAGTACTGCCACCAGCTACAGCTTGTAACAATAGAAAGTTACCATGGAATGAACAAAGTTTCCAGGCATTCAAAGGATATATAACTAGAAGCCTTAGAGATATAAAATAAAGTTTATATTAGAGTAAAATTTGTATATGAGTATTTTTGCATAATATATCATAACAGAATTAATGAAAATTGGACTTCTCATAAATTAGAATGGCTTATTTTAAAATCAGACAAATACCTTAGAAGCAGACCTATAGCTTACCTGGCATTGCAGTTCAAAGACAGCTGATATGCACGATAGTTCAGGGTATACTTCTGTACCACACCAACACTAGGAAGGCTGTATCTCTGAATAGTGCCAGATTCTCTTCCCTAAAGAAAAACAATGCTTGTTTATTGAGAGAATTTTTCCATTGATAATGTCTTTTTAAAAAGGCTTTATTTCTGCTGTCCTACACAAAAGAGGTTTCTGGGTAAGTGATACAGCAAAAGGGGGAGAAGGGAATGTCATCACCCAAAAAGTTCTGAGTTCTGCTACACAAAGTGTTTTCTTAAGCTGTTACAGTTTTCAGATCTATTCCCATCAGGGATGTTAAAATGAACAGCCATAGCCTACACACACAACAGTTTCAAGAGCCCAGCAATTGCCCATGAAACTCCAGACATGGTCTACATAACAAAATATGACTGCTTATGAATATGCTGTGGAAAAATCTCCTCCCTATAAGCACAAGAGGCAATTAGGACTTATTTTAATCAAGTAACTTACAATAAGTAGTATCTTATCAGATGCTGTTATTGCACAGATTGGATCTCTTGTTCCCTGAAAACATACAAGCAATATCAATTATCAGTTTGAATGCAACGATAAGAAGTCATTGCAAAAGAAATAAGTTTTATTTAAATATACAAGAATGTTGCTTAGTATCCACATAAAAAGGAGCTATCAAACTTTGTCAGTATACCACATATGGATAGCAATATCCTGTATTGTGGGTATTAAGTCAATAATAATATTGATAGCTTCCTTTCTTCTCCTACCCCTTCAGAAAAATAAGAAATCCAAAACATAACAGGTGCTTTAACAGAAAATACAAGAAGGGAGCTATCCCTGACGTATGAGGCCTGTAATAAATTTCAGGTGCACCGTTAAGTACAAAAACAAGCACATGCCTCCATACACAGAAAGTGGAAAAGGCTGAAAATACCAGAAAAGATCACAAGGGGTTATTAAGTTCCAACATCCTTATACTTTGTTGAAATAAGGGGAGCTGCTTCTCACTAAGAAGATAGCAGGTGTCTACATACTGCACCCCAGAATACACTTCTTCTGTGTTCCTTAGACTTTGGTGTATATTTCCAATAATACTGTATGATACAGTAACAATGCACTAACCAGAGGGAATAGAACCACTCACGTACAAAAGGCAGAAGACAGCTTAGGTATTGTGCTACTTTACCACAGTCCCTTCCCTACAACATAGAAATGAGGGAAAGTAACACACAAAAAAACTCTGGGCTGAGATAAAGAGTTGAGATAAAAGTTTAACATAAATGAGATAACACAATGCACAATTACCTTACTCTGCAGAAAAAGCACAGCAGAAAGCAGCAGCAACCAGCAAGCTGAAAAAATAAACCGAGGAGCTAACCTCCCCAGTCCCTTCCCATCCAGCTGCCATCCCACCAGAAAAGAGCCAACACACAAAACCTGGAACCCAGAAGCAGGAACCAGAACAGGAAGCCTCCCACGTTACAATCTGAATTTCAATACTCATAATACTTTGCTCCAGCCAGCACTTCTATTTTGAAGTTGACATGACAGCAGCATGGGATTGAATATCAGATTGAACTTAACCCATAACAGATATGACCACTTTTTACTAATGAAGAACTTTAAAAATAAAGCAATGCAAACTACTTCTCTTTCAAGCCACCAGTGACACCACAATAAACCAGTTAGTCATTACTCACTTCAGTAGTTTTACTGTAATCAAGGTGTCCATCTGCAGATCCTGAAGGGGTATCATCAATATGATAAATCCTGTAGAAAAGCAAAGTTAGAAGACAAAGTGAGTCCAAAGAAGGCATATAGGTATCTTCAGTCCTTGGAGAAGATACCGTTGCAACTGGAAAAGAGAATAAAACCTATGCCTGCTCCTATGTTCCAGTAGCATCCCTTTTGATAATGCTACATTGTATTAATACAAAGACTTGCTTTGACTTTTGCAGCCACTGATAGTCTATTCCCATATAGTCTATAAACTTCCATTCAGCAGTTTAAGAAATTCCTGCAAACCACTGACCACCCCAACTGCCTCTTCTCAAAAGTGCACTTCCATATTTCATCAGGCTCTTATCCACTGACATTCTAAAAAAAAAAAATTATTACACCAAGTACAAATACTTACTCATTATTACAGATACATGGCAACAGGAGATGGTGATTTATAGAAAAATGCTATAGCATCTTTATAGAAGCAAACATAACAGAACACAAAACCATAACAAAGCTGATAGCTTGTTGAGGCACCAGAGAAATTAATGTCACTAATAAGCACCTGGAAAGGAAATATTTTGGAGGCAAGATGATACTGACTGGTTTGTTTAGTTTGAGAGGATGAAAGCTGTGCTGGTTTGAGGCTAATTGTAATGTTTTACTGAGAGAAATTAAATCCATAGCAGTGAGAAAAAAGAAAATAACCGTGACCTATATCACTCATTCTTCTGCTGAGAAATGCAAGTAGTCAAAATATAGATAAGGCACTCACTTCTCACACACTTCTCAGTTCTCACTTCTTGTTCTCTCTGGCGATCTGTGTGGTTTCATCTGCCTTAATTCTTTAAACCGATCTAACATTTTTTTCCTCTAACTTCCTTGTTGGTGTTTTGACATCTCACCTCAGATCTCTGCAGATTTATCATGTGAGATACACGGGGATTGATCTGTTTATTTCTGAGGGAAGGGAAAGAAGATAAAGAGAAGGAAGGGGGAAGGAGGTTGGTTGGGAGCCTCCTGGCCAATCTGACTGTTTCAGGAGGGATTTTGTGTTTCTGTATTACCTTTAACTTGTATGTAACTGTAATTATCTGTGTATATTGTGTATATATGTTTGTAAATTGTGTAAGCTGTAAATATAGCTTCCTTAACTTCCAGCCAACTGAGTCTAGTCTGGTGAATTCATGGGGGGAAACAGGTAACTCCCAAACCATCACAAAGGATTGGACTATTTATAGAATAAATAGCTGCATAGACTATGTCCTTACAGCCATTCAGTTGAAGTTACCAGTGGCAAAATGCCTAGAAGCTGAGTATGGAAGAAGTAAAAGGAGATGGAAAAACAAACAAGCAAACACCAAAAAAACCATCAAGACACAGACCTGCATAAGACAAGCAAATGGAGACTCTAACCAGGAACTAACTCAGAGTCTAAGAGATGTGTGTAACAAACACATACTTCTTGTGAAAAACTTAGAAAAAGTAGTTAATACTGCAGGTCTGCAAGTCAACAGATCCAGCCACAAGAATGAGAAGACAAAAGTTCATATTTTAACCTGTGAGAATCCACCTCTATCAGTGATGCTAATACTAGAGAAGAAAAATTACAAAGCCTGAAAAAACAAACCTTTCTCTGCCTTCTTTTCTGGTCCGTGATACCTGGTTAATTTCCATTGCTGTGAGTTTCTTGGCCACACGATACTGCCATATGTAAAATGCTTCTTTGGAAGCTGCTATCACATGTGTTTTGGTCATTGTGGCAAACAAGGGCTCTGTTTTGAAAACCAAATGTAAAATTAGAGCAGCAAGTACTGGAATATAGGCCAGTTTGTCAACTTTTTCATAGGCACATGAAACCATGTTTCTATAGGTGGAAAGTTAAAAAACAACAACAAAAAAAACAGACCAAAACCACACAACCTTGCACCAATTGTCATTAACTGCTAAGAAATTATTACTGGGGCCTTATTTGGTCTTACTCAGAAAAAACAGAGAAATTCCTGACAAGTTTTGGATTATATACACTCGAACTATGACATTATTTTTTTGTAACACCCTCTATTGACTGTTTTGTGGCTTTTTTCTCCCTTTTACAATCTTTTAGTTCATCTTTTTGAAAACCAGCGAATGCACATAAAAAGGTATAGAAGAATGCAGAAGCATTTTATGTAAATCTCCCAACATCTTCCAAATTCTACAAGTAAATCATTATGCTACCAGACAAAACATGCAAATTCACAAGAACTGTGTAGCCCAACCTGTTAGTAAAACACTAAGTCATAAAGATAACATGCTGTGAGCACAAAAATCTGATTCTTTCACTGTGAATCACAATACTTTTTTTCCATTTCAGCACAGAGCAGAACTCTGGAGGGAGCTATAATACTGCCAAAAAGAAGAGCAGTGCTACAAGAGACAGATGGGGGAAGATTGGTTGAACAGATTTTCCTTCTTTGAAACAGAATTATATAAGCTACCTGATGGCTGTAGAATAATTTTTAGTATAAATGTAAATACTGGATAGGAAAGCTTAGAGATGGTGAGCAGGGAGCATACAGTTCTTTGCAATACATGCAACTAAGTGTAATTCACATACTTGTAATAGAATACTTAGTCAAATATAACTGAAAGATAGCATCTGCATCTCCTCTGCTTCATCAGCAGTATTAATAAATTCTATGTATTTGCTCTTTTATTACCTTGTGTGATGGTTTGAATTAATTGCAGGATTTTAATAAGAAATTAAGTTGTAGGCTGAGAAAGGAAAACATTGATGGTTCTACTTCAGTCATAGGTTACTGAAAAATGTATAAAAGTTAAAACCCAAACAAAGATAAGACAGACCATTTTGAGCTGTTCTGGCTGCTGCATCTCTCTCTCCCTTCTTAGCTGGATTTGTGTAACTTCACTAACTACTTTCCTGCTACTAACTCCCCTGGCTGATCTACCTCTCCTACCTGGCACATAAGACAGATAGTGGGATAAAATTGGGAAGTGAGGGGAAGGTGGTAGGGTGGTTGGAAACCTCTCTTAGGGACTCTGATTTGTGGGAGGAGTGTGGTGTTTCTGTACTACCTTTTCACTGTATATATCTGTAAATATCTGTTATATATTGTAAATATCTGCTTGTATATTGTGCAAAGCTGTAAATACAAAGCTTCATTCCTTAACTTCCAGCCAACTGAGTCTAGCCTGGGCAATTACACAGTGGGGAGGGTGGGGGGTGAGGAACTCCCAAACCACCACACCGTGCAGCTGTACATACCATAATAATGCTTTTATCCTTTAAAAATTAAATATTACTATCTCTTATGAGATCACATAACTGTAGTACTAAGCCCATATTTGGAATCAATTTAGTCAATGTTTAAATACTTTACCCCAAGACAATGCTAAATGAAAAGCAATGGGCATTTCTCAGACTCAGCAGCTGACTTCCCCATTTGACTCACTCATTTGTACACGTCTTTAAGTACTCCAAGATGGGAGGGAAAAAAGGATGTTCACATAAGCGCTGTCGTGACCCAGAAACAAGATGGCAGCACATCTATGCTTATCCAGAGGAATACAATCAATTAGGCATTTTATGAACACGCCTAAGACTTAAAACTGATTATTGCTGTCAAAAAAACCTGACACATTTCCCTGCCACTTCTTTTCTATCAGCTGTAGCAGCAGATTGACCACAGAGTAAGTTGGATCAGTTAATTTGTCTAACTGACCTCAAAATTAAATAAATTATTAGTTTAAGTTGGATTAAAGGGAGAATCACAAATGCTGGAGAGGGTAGGAATGAGCAGCAAGCATGGAGGGCAGGGCTTTCCTTCTTTAAAACAGCAGGCTAAACGATGACTGGATTTAATCCAAATGTGACCATTACAGGGAGAGGGACATACAGAATGCAGACACCATCATCAGGATCATATCCATTCAAAAATCCGTCTAGAAGAGCAATATCTGTATGTGGGAATCAATGCTTTTACAAAATTCCCTATATCATAGAATCACATATAGCTTATATATAGCTATATAGCGTAAACAACTGCATAAAAGTAAGACATGAGGGGTTTTTTTTGAGAATTGCTTTAGCATTACATACTGGATAGTCACACAAAAAAAAAAAAAACACAAACAGAAGGATGTAAGAAACTAAAATCCAAGTCTAGACTGAACATTAGGAAACATTTCTTCACCAGGAGGGTGATCAAAGATTGCAACAGGCTTCCTAGAGAGGTGGTCAATGTCCCAAGACCGTCAGTGTTTAAGAGGCGTTTAGACATTGCCCTTCATAACATGCTTTAATTTTTCATCAGCCCTGGAGTGGTCAGGCACTCGGACTAGATGATCATTGTAGGTCACTTCCAACTGAAAGTATTTTGTTGTGTTCTATTCCTCCTTCTCACCTCAGAGCCTTAATCACTGGGCTACACTAAAATACTCCTAAAATGCTTTCCATCTTGGCTGCAAACCAACATAGATTCAACAGGAGGAAAGAAAGTCCTCTGTCTGTGTTATTGCTGAGACAAAGTAAAAAGGAATGGGATTTGTCCATTCCTGAGAAGAGAAAATGGTAATTTTGATCCCTTCAGGCTGAGGATGATCTGGAATCCCTTTGTAGGCAGCTGGTTTAATTACCTTGTTTCCTTTATTGTAATTAAGCATCATCTTATACAGTGGTCTTGATTTAGCTTACTTGGGCACTGGTGCCCTTCAAATTTGTGCTCTGACAGTTAAGCAGACAGAAAAGTAAGCATCTTAAGTCAGAAGAAGACAAGAGATCTAGACATTACTCAGCCAGCTCAGCATTTAGACTGCACAGCAGCTTATCATGCTCAACACATGAACCTGATAGACTATCTAGCTTTTCCCACTGATTTTGCCAACAGCTACCTCCAGTATTAATGTCTTAATGTGTAATATTCCTACCTTGAAAATACGTACACAAGATATTTATACAGGTGCCTTTACTTTTCAATGATGGAATACTGAAAAGGATTTTAAGACACCATTCTATCAGAACAAAGCTAATGTTAAATAGCTGTCCTTTTCAGTTTTCTCTAACCCTTCTTCTCACCTCATTTCTCTTCACTGTTCTCCCAGGAGAGAAACTGTATTTCTTACATATACAGGAATCTCAAACAGTTTTCTACAACATCTGTGTTTCATCCACACTCACTCTATCTCACTGTAAAAGCTAGAAAACACCTGCTTTCATGTTTAGTCTTCTTGTTTTAAAAATACTAGATGGAAAACAACTTTAATTCATACTATATTACTTTGTTGCATGAAAAAGCTGAGACATTTTTCTAGTATATAAAATAAGATACACAAAAACAAGATAAACAAGTAATCTGACCTAAATCTGATGGAAAGGAAGAAAACAATCTGACAGACACAAAACTGAACTGTTGTTTTCATTTGAGCCTAACATAGGCTGTTCCTGAAAAACTGGGACAAACTGAGTCTGATTAATAACATCTACCTAGTTTTAAAGCTTAATTCAAATGTTTCTAAAATGTTAGCTCATAAATACAGGGAAACATCAGACAGCAAGCAGAACAACTGAACTGCACATAGGACAACTTGTGAATGACCACAGTTTACGGAACAGAAAGATATATTAAAAACCAGTTACAGTTTAATTTCAAATTCTCAGCTGTACATTACAGGAATTCACAAGCTGTTTCACATGTAGTTCAGTCACCCTTGTTAAAGTGTCCAGGAGGGAGGTAAAAGACTGAGACATGACTCCAACACTCTGCCTTTAATCCATCCACCTGCATGTCGATCGGCCATTATATTCATTTTCCTGCACTGACACACATGTGGAAGATAACACTTCACCATGTCAGGGCTCCTAAGCACATGTAAGAAGAAGATATAATCCAGCTGGAGTGACATTTTCTTAGCAGATACCATCTGTTGTGTTTCCATTAAAAATATATTATATAACAAGATATTTTAACCTTCTGTAGTTTATTTTTAGTTCCTCATACAAGAACTTTGACAGAAAGCCTTTGAGCCTGTGAAACGAGCACAGAAGAAATTATGTTGGTTAATTTTTGTAGGATGGGACATAATAACACTAAACGATGGAGAAAAGGCTAATTTATGAGCTAGCAATCACTGAGGAAGAGCTTTAAGATGTAACCATCATCAGTGTCAAAAAGAAGTTAAGCGATGGCCTTTCAGCACATAAAGACTAATTAATCCCTTTTTTTTTTGCCATGATTAGTAGAGGCAAGCATTAGAAAGCTAATGGCATAATTAAAAATTCAATACAGCAAATCTTTTTCTTTCTTTTAACCCTTCTTGAACTGTTGGCTTAGATCCCTAAGGCATAAGATTTGTATGTCAGGGAGATGAATCAAGCATCAAGCACCATCACAATTAATTTGCCATTAAAAGTGTAATAAATAGCACTTTGAAACAATTTCATAAAAAGTTATACATTGACAATTTGCACAAATTGCACCTTAACGCATGCTCTCAGATGCATTATTCAAATGTTCTGTCAGCTACTTAGCGTCCCTAAATTAGTAGCCTTTTTTCTACCAGGTCATAGCATGACAGACCTTCAGTGCATCAAGGACTCAAATAGAAGAAAAATCTTTATGCTAAGGAGTGGCAGATGATGGCTATTCCAACAAGGGGCAGTCAGGTAAAAACAAAGGTATTGTGGGTTCAATTTGCAGTAAGTACATCCAGTCAAAAAATATAGTTTAGACTCATGGCAGGAAAGAGTTCAAACATAAGAATAGGCAGGAGCACAAAGATACCGAATGGTCTGTTGAGGAACATTCTGCTGTATGAGAAGGCATTTTTTGTAAGCATTTGTGAAAATCAAATAAAAGAGCTGCCTAAGTGTTGTTTAACTCACTCTGAAGGATGCCAATTAGAAGTCTGAAACAAGAACAAGAGTTCAGAACAATAAATACCTAAGCAAATTATTTTCTGGACAGAAGACAATGCAACAACTTACTACTTTTAGTAAAATAGAACAGCCTGAAAAGCGCTTTGATAGAAAGAGGAGAGAGTAAAAAATTATTTCACAGAGAGAGAATATATTCTTCATAAGGCCACATCCCTCCAGCTACCTGAATTAGTAGTAGATTCATTAATTTTACTTTTCTACTGCTTATATCTTAAACTATTAACAATTACTCTCACCTGATAACTGATTTAAGGGTTTGGGGTTTTTTTTAATGTACAAACAGGATAAAAGGATCATTATTTTGTTAGAAATGATGCACCAACTAGAATGTTAAAAGAATTTACAGAAAGGTCTTCTGTCTTTAAGGCCTTCTTTCTCTGCTGTCTTAAGCAAATCCAGCCAGCTGTTTTAAGTTCAGCAGGCTGTCAAATCGGAACAATTATACCTTCCACTGCCAAGAAGCTCCGACTGTGATAAAACAGCATGCTACACTGTTTATTAAAACCTTGACTGTGTACAAGTGTCCACACCTCACACAAACTGACCTTATGCTATAAATATTATTTCAAATTGTTGCACAAAGTTGCATCTTCGATGGTTACAAAAAAGGAAAGCTACTGCACAGTGTGTTCTGTAGGTCTTGCATATGGAAGCACTCGCTTTTCACTTTCACCATCAATTCCTTCTGCAAGTTTGGCAGCTAAGTTTAAAGCAGTCTTACAAGACACATGTATTTTTTTGGCTGTTTTTACCACACATCAATGAAAGGCTTGCTTGTTGTGTTTGAATTACTGAGACTACAGAAATTTTTCAGGACTCAGGCAGATGTTCCCAAGTACTTCCCCATTGATGAGGTTCAGGCTGCAATGTCACAAATGAACTGGCATTCATTTCTGGCATTCAATGAACTGAACCAGGAAAGAGCATTGTAAATCTCTGCACTAATCTGATCCTCTGACACTAGGGGGAACAGAAGCAGACTGCAGAAAGCTTACTTAAGCTGAAGGAAGAACTCTTTCCAGATTGTTTAATCTCTCCAGTACAATTCAAATACAACTAGAACAACATCAGTTCCCAACTAATTAGTGTTTCACTGTTTTCATTCATGGGAGAACATTCATTTCCTGTATACAGACAGCTGTAGGAAATTTATTTTAATGTGAGAATCATAAAAAAAATATTGATACCTTTTTTATAATGTAAATAAATAAAATCAACACAGACAGATTTAGAAAGGTCACATAAACAGAACACTAGAAAAATGCAAACAAAAGTTTAAATGTAGAGTTAGAAGTGTACATGCAAAGCTAATTTTGACCATTTGAGTGGGATTCATCTCGCTGAATTTTAGACATCTCTGACAGACATAAGCTGATTGTCCTGAGCTTCTTTGTACCCAATGGAGAACAAAACGACCCCTTTCAGGAATGATTCACTGAATTTATTTTAGATGCCAGCTGCAAAAATGAAATTAACTATTCCCTGTAAGTCCCTGAATCCTCCTCTCACCACCCCAATCCCACCTGTCAACTATGTCCAGGAGACTAGTAGGCACATACAGTGTAAATGTCTGATCTGGAGCAAATAGACACCCCACCCACACTACTACCACCTATCACATCATCTTACTTCAGTGCTTAGTTTGGAGTTGGGTATTCTCCCCACCATCCATTGTGAAATGGTTGATATTACATTTCCAGGGCACTTTATTCCTTAAGATTCTGATGTACCTATTGTAAAAGGCTTCATTTTAATTATGATCTACAATATAAGGCATCGGTTTCACAATATGTGATTTCCTCTTGCTTGTAAATAGTTTGTATCAACTGGAATAATCAGCTTAGCCAATTTTCACAAGGACCACAACAGACTTCATAAGCCATTACTTTTAGTAACAGAGTATTTAACATGTTATTTCGAACACAAGTTACAGTTCATGACATAAGAACCTCTAATTATATGTTCATTACATTTAGAGAGAGTCCAAGTAGAAGTGAGAAGCCAATATAAAAGATCCTAGTTAAAAACATGTAAAGAATGGAAGGTGATAACATTTGGATGCAGGAGGTGCTACCACATAGTTCTTGCTTCATTGAACAGACTTGCATAAGAAATGCATTATAAAGACTAGAGAAAACCCAACAGAATAAGACTAGAAATTTCAAGTTTCTTACCAATATCAATGTATTTTGGGTCCAAGGGAGTGCCAATAGAGTTGCACAGAACCAGCACATACTGTAAGAAAATAAAAGCAAGTATCATTACTACCAGATTTTCTGTAGACTTGTAATCTGTGCAGATTTCTCTGTGAAACTGTATCTCATAATCCACATTTCATACAATCTAATGCTGCTCAGCAACAGAAAACAGAGAGATCATGACTGCAGTAAATATAAAGCAGCATAAGCATGAGAATAACAAGGTAGCACTATAAATGAAGCCAAGTACAAAACAGGAAAATGAGTGGCTGTTTTAGGCAAAGCAGTGAATCTACCACACAAAATACAATACATAGGATGTACCAACAACAGGGTCCACAGATAACTTGAAGACAAGACAGACAGTGCCTCATCCCCTGCTCTGTAGGGCACATACTGTGCTGCAGTTATTTACCAGCAACTGCTCAGTAACTCAGCTCTCCCCTAGCTGCTAATGCCAAATCTAATAAACTGCATCAGACCCTCTTCACTAGCTCTCCCCAGACGTTTGGACTCTTGTTCTATGCCTTGCAGACCTTGATCTCATTGAGCCTCCAAGAGATCTACAGTGTGGGGAGAACTGTGAATAAAGCTATCCCTCTGACGAGTGGAATCACTGATACTACAAAACTGGTGAGTTTTGTTAGTTCTGCCCTTCTTAAAATCCTGCTTGGGAAGGCTTTGGTAGCACAGATACCTCAGTTTGGTCAGGAAGATGCAAATAAATAAAAATTTGCCTATATGCCACTGTCATTACTGATGTAATTATTTTTCAAGACTTAAGGATTAAATATATTTATGGATGCACAGTGAAACAAAAAATCGATTAAATGAGAAGTGTGGAAATTAAGTAGTAACTACTACTATAAAGTCTTCAGAACTGCCAAAACTTGAATCACCTAGTATCTGTTACCTAGCTTTCCAGGGAATGAAAATTATTTAGTTCTTCATTGCTCTTTCACCCCCTGAACAATTAATGTAATTGTTCAGACTACAGCAGCTTACTTCTCTAACAGATTGAAAATTTATGAACCATGTGAGAACAGAAGAATTTAGGTTTTTAGCTACTGTATAAACTTCATTCTTTCAAAGAAAAAAACAACTAAGTAAGGATTTATTTTCATTAAACAATTTATTTTTCTGGTTCTGCCACCAATAAACACCTCTCAAAAATAGTGTTTTTATTTCTTTGTTCATGAGTTAAACTTTCCACCAGCATTCTCAAATTCCTGTTTTCCAAAAACTACATTTCACCTCCACCTCTGCAGGAAATGACATCTGGCTTTTTAAGCTATTTATTATTTGTTTCCATTATGTTTGTATTAACTCTTCTCTGGTATATTACCCCAACATGCACTCTTTAATCAATTTCTGAGGCTCTAAGTAAGTAGGGTGAGGGATTGACAATGGGTGATGGATTAAGAGTATCCAAGACAGAAGCTGCATAATCTACACAGGGTGGTGCCAGGAGAAGGAGTTTGCATTACATGATTTGATCAAAGTAGAAAGCTTAAACCTTGCTACAGGTATCAACATTAAGTTCTTTTAAACCCACTGACATTCACATCCACATGCAATACCTCTAAACAGTTCCTGATGAAATTAGTCTTTTTTGCCCCATCAGTTAACTGCTGTACATTTTGCCATCTTGGAATCACTTTTTAATGACTGAAATCTCTTGCAAAACAAATCTGTCTTTCAGAAAACAACTCTAATGAACTGCTACCCAAAGGGACAAGCTTGTTCACTTCTAAAAGCTGNCCCCCGCCTTAGTGTTAATAATTATACCAGCACCTTTTTGAAAGAATTGGAAGATGATTATCTGTAATTTTCAGACGGTAAAATTAGATCTCTTAATATAACTTTCTTGAGCATAAATAAGTTTCCATACTGTTTGCTTTCTCTTTTAAAAATACAACCCAGAAAAATGTCACTTTTTTGCACTCAATTTCAGGCAAATGGTATGGGCCATGTATACCACATTTTTAGTCCATATAACACTGCACCATTTATTGCACAATCAAGCAAAGCATCACTAAAGCATTTTTTTACCGTTGCACCAAATGACTCCATCTCATGCTCCTCCTTTGTAAGCAACATACAAGTGATACAGAAGGTAATTCAGAGATGAACACAGCAAAAGAAACTGTGTAAGAGTTAACATCACACTAAACTAAACATACATTAAGCAAAATATACATTTATAATTTGTCACTACATTTAAAACAAACAATCAGATGGAGCTATTTTTAGTAATGTGATTTGCCATTTTTGCCTAATTCTGACTGATGAAGTATTTGTTACCATTCTAATGATCTCCCGCTTTCAGCTTGTCTTTGGAGAATCATTCTAAATATTTCTCAAGAAACATTAATTTGGAAGGCTGTAGTTTTAATGAAGTAACTAATGGCTACAAGGAATTGAAATAAAGGTAGTTAATCAGTTCTGCATGTTATCGCTACTACTTTGTTGCTTCTTAGGATTCTTTGTTTGTCACAGCCCACTCAAGTGCCATTCTGCCAAATGACAACTGCATGGCTCACTCCAAGATAGACTGAGAATTTTACCTTTTATCTTACGCTAGTTGTAAAGAACTAACATGTGCAACAGTGCATTTCAAGTTAAAATTAAAAGACTTTACCTGAGGTTGATTTTCATCTGCTTTAGTTGCTAACACACAGAAGTCTCCGTAAGTTGTTATGGAAATTAAGCTCTTGACATATTTCACATACTTCTCATTGTTTTTTGTGTCCCAAAAGATTACACAGTATTCTGGACGGCCAGGTCGGGTATATGCATAAACAACTGTACTGGAGCAGTAACCCCACTGCCAAGAGAAAGTTTTGATAAGGCCCATTAGAAATTGTAAGAATTCAATAACCTATTCACAGCTGTGAAAGAGTTTATTTCACATATATAATCAGTATTCAGTATTCTTGCTAAGTGATTATCTGACTTATTTAAAGTATATGAACACATCTCTGGTAGTAAGTTATTTGCATAATACTGAGCTGGCAATAGAAGCCTTCCTATCACACAATAACTTAGCACAATCAGGGCTGGAGGATCAACTTCAAAACGTGACAGGATTCTCACTCCCCTTTGTTTCTTGTTCAGCAGGTACATAAAAATAATCCATTGTGATGATGGGTCACGAAAAAGTTTGTCTATGACTACTGATTTGGAAAACCAAAGGTCATTTCCCAAGGGAAATACAATACACACCTCAAACAATACAATTAATGAAGCAGACAAAAATAAGCAATTACATTAGAGCATTACAATAACTCACATCATCTCTTCCATGATAGTAACATGAGAAAAACCCTTCCTCCCCACCACAAGAAAATGATTATTCATCCAACAAGCAGGAGAAAGGTTAAGATGACAAAATAAGAAACAGAATATCCAAACACTGTAAATACCATGAAATTTATTTTATTTCATTCAAATTCTTAAAATTATAGAACTTATATTGAAAACTCTTTCTAACACAGCAAAATCAGAAAATACCTCAGAAAAAAGGTGAAGCTTACGAATAAACAAGATATAAAGCAAACCACTTAAGACTGATGATGTAGAAAAACTAATAGTATTTTCTACATCAGCATTTGCTAGAGAAAAGCACAGTGCTTATTAGAGAGCTGGCCAGAAGGGCTCCCACACTCTACAAGGAAATGAAACAAACTAAAAGTATGAGCAAAAGAACTTTTAGAATAGATGCATAAACCAATTGGCAATAAACTGTCAGAACCCAAAGGTTTTCACTCAGGTACAGTTTATGGGAATTCAAACATAATGCTGTGGAGCACAGATGTAGAGGGCAGATGTAAAAAGTGTCACAATTCTGTGAAGTAATTCAGCTTTTGCACAAGGTGAAGATGGGGAAAAAATTAAAAAAAAGAAAGAAAGAAATTGAATTAGATAGACCTGGATAGAGAGCACACTGGACAGTCATGGGTTTAGTCCTGGAAGTTGTACCTCATTCATTATCATTTATTATTATCTTTCAAAGACACAACAGGTATGTGAATACATACTATTCTGAATATTCAAAATTAATGTGAAAGTAGTTAAGACATAGTAAGTTAGTAAACTGTAAACCATGTTTACCAACTTTTAAACTGATTGCAACAAGTGGCAAAGAACTCAAGAACACTGAATGATGAGGACACAAATTGAAATCCAACAGAGATGAACAAGGTTAATAGTAGCTAGTTACAGACTTCAAATTGGTATGACAACACCAGAAAGACATCATGTAAACTTTGAATGGTTTCAAACAGACAAAGAAAAAAGACACCAAAAATAATTTACCTCAATTGACAGCCTTTACTGTTGTATTAACTTAGAACTTCCTTTCTCTTATTATGGTAGTATTAGAAATACATGAAACTGAATAATTTAGTAGACTGGTAATGTGATACTAACACATCATATCCAGATCATTAATTCCAATCAAGTCTAAGTTAATGACAGCTTTGAATCACTACCATTTAATGTCACCTTTGAGAATAGTTTATAAAGGGAAATTACTGATCTCATCAAGAAGAACATAGCATTAGTAACATACAAATTTTTAGACAATGCATATCATTCACAATCAGAATATTTAACATTGAAACTGAGCATAACACCAATAGGTTAAGAGATTATTTGCTACAGAAATAGATTAATTTGAGCACATCTTTTTTTGCACTTTAAATATACAAAACAGAAAAAAACCCCACAAAATAGCTTACACATGCAGTTTCTAACACTAAGGCTTCAAAACGTAACTCATTGACAAACTGTGCCAGATCTTGAAATACACATGGCCTCACAGATCCTGACGAGTTTAAGAAAAAGCAACAGGCCTGTCTCCCAGCTGTTACACATTTCCCACAATAAACATTAGGTAGTATTTCCAGCAATACTAATTTCCAGCTCAAATTTCCAAAGGCTTTTCCAACAGATTTACGACAAGCTATCTGAGATTGCTTCCTAGCAGATTTGTGGTTAAGTCCTTGACCAATGACTCTTCACAGCTGAGTGGAACAACACAGTTCAGTATAGCTGCAGTATGTTCCTCTCAGTACACTCTGTCTTTCATCACACTGATTACACACTGACGAGTGAAGAACATATCTTTTGTTGGAAAAAAAGAGAAGTATACAGTGCTATATACTGGACGAAAGATGATCAGGGAACTGAAACACCTCCCCTATGAGGACAGGCTAAGAGATTTGGGGTTGTTCAGCCTAGAGAAGTGAAGGCTCTGGAGGGAAGTTATATTGGTCATCTAGCAGTTAAGGGGGAGTCCTACAGGAAAGATGGGGAGGGACTCTATCAGGGAGCGCTGTGACAGGACAAGAGGTAAGAATTTTAAACTGAAATAGGATAGCTCTAGATTAGATATTAGGAACAAATTCTTCACCATGAGAGCAGCAAGGCACTGGAACAGTTTGTCCAGAGAAGTTGTGGATATCCACAAAGCCAGGCTGGATGGGGCTTTGAGCAACCTGGTTTAAAGAAGGTGTCCCTACCTATCTCTTCAAATCCAAACCAAACCATTGTATGAGTCTATAATAGCAACCAATATTTTCTGTTAAACTGTAAATTTAAAGTCAATTAGTCTTAACTCTTTAAAACACATGCAGATAAACAAAACATGCCATATGGCAGACAAAATTAAAACGTTATTTAGAATCTGCTGAATGTACGCATGTAGAAAGTATTTTAGGAACTGTAATGTAAGTAGGAAATACACCCAACCAGGTTGCATGCATTTCTACTGTTCTGATTTCTACACAACTCTCCTGGTTCCAAATAATATTTTGCCACTAAAAACACTTACAGTAGAAGTAAGGCTCAAACAATTCTCATTTTGTCACTTAACTCACTCAGTTTGACCAAAAAGCAATGAAAACCCAGGAGTCTTACCTACATGACAGCCTCAATTACTACGAAATTTAGAACCACGCTCAAGTCTATTTATTAATATTAACAAAAGCATCTATTTCCTTATTATGAAAATTAAAATCACAATTCATCATAAAAGCAATGCCTAGATTATTCCATCAGCAAGACAGACATGCACATGCCACTAAATCTTCAAAGTGAGTAGTGCTGATCAAGTAGTAGTCTTCAGTTAAGCACTGATGTATTAGAGAAAGCTTCTTTTTCAACCCATTCAGAAAGCTAGTAAAAAGACATATATTCAGTTAGGTGCCACGTTACTACATACCTTGTAATCTGGACGAATGTTTGCAATATATATGTAAGAATCAACAGCTAATGCAATTTTCAGTCCACTTCCTTCCCAAGACAAGGCAGATATTTGTTTACCAGGAACTTTCAGCGTGCGCAAATGCTTATTTAAAAAAAAAAAAAAAATTCTAAATTTATCACAGAGAAAAAACTCTAAAATACTTAAAACCCAATTTTGAGAGCCAATGAAAACCAAACCAATTTACAATACATATCCAGATTGAGAGGTTTAACATGCATTACTGTAAAGTGTTGTTTTGCCACAATTCTTTTGGTTTGGGATTTTTTTTTTTCAGAGAGAAAGGAAATAAGAATAGTTCAAACTTACAAAAACAAGTATTAGATGGAAAAAATGACAAAATACAACATTTTTTCCTGTGGTTTGCAATCTGAGTAATTTCAGTCACTAGTAAAATAAAGGCAACAATAGCACTGCCTGACATGCCTCGGAAATTTAATTTATGCTGGAAGGTGATGTGTAATACCCTTAACTATAAGTGTCAATTTAAACAAATAAAAGCGCATAACTAATATACATCAAGAGCATATAATGAACTTGCTTTATAAGTACCCAATCAGCAGTGAGGCAACAGCCATTTTCCTCTTCTCCTCTTTCAAAAGAAGTATTGGGCAGGTAAACAGATGTCCAATTAAAGAGATAGCAAAGAAATACACTTTTCATTCTTTTTTCTTTTATATATCTTTATTTTGCTGTAGACTTTGAAGCTGAATGAAGGAAACAACTAAAACAAAAGTTTTCAAAACTTATAACCTTAGTTCCACAGCATGCTTGTTTATGGAAAACTTTTTGGTTGCAAATGTAAATAATAAAGAATATATTAATCTACTCTTTACTGTAAGATACTGACTTAAGCTTTAAAACCAAATAATATTTTGCCGAACAGACCACTGATACTTATATTTAGATCAAACTTTCCTTTTGAAGGTATAACTTTGTGCCTATATAAACTGCCATCAATGACCTTACACAGTTTAGTATCTATTTCACACCTTCAATTGGATGCAAATACCACATTCATATAAATTATTCACAGAAGATACCATTTTCCAAAAAGTTAACTTCATACCTGACTACCAGAATTAGTACAAAACAGGTATCTGAATTAGGTATTCAAAGTTAGACCCTATACATATCCCATTATTTATTGTTTCATGAGATGCACTCAAATTTCTGCCCTGGCCACCAGCTTGCTCTTCTAAAAGGGGAACTGGTCCTGTGTCATCTTTCCACATGGACATCCCAGGTATCTTCAAACACATTAAATGCGCAAAATACCTGCATTTTGGCACTCAAATTCCACAGACAGCAACCACGTAGCCAAAACACACTAAGACAGAAAAAGATATTTAAGTGTATTGAATATTTTTACCTCACCAAATGGAGTATAGAACTGCACAATGTTGACATCTCTATCTTGAGAAGTTGCTTTTAGGGAGCCTGCCACCGCCAATACACTTCCACAGTGGTTCCACTGAACACATACCACATTCATACCAGTGTCAAACAAAACAGGATCTAGTTTTTAAATGATAAACATTAAAAATGTAAACAGAAGTAGATGTTTTGGGTCAAAACTAGCTCAGTAATTACTACTCCACATTTTGTACCTACTGTGGTCATTCTCATCTCTCATTATCTGGCATCTTCCATTGTCATAACAGACAGCAAGACAAGGGCAGTCTGGTTCAATATAGCCTTCTGTACCATGATACCAATGTATTCCAGCAATGCTGAATGCTCCAGTTAAGTTCACAAGACAACTCAGTTTCATTTTCACCTAGATAAGAATGGTTTATTTTTAATAAAAGTCTCTTGAACAATAAATAAAAATAACTGGAAAAAATAAGTGTCTAAATTAGAACATTCATTAGTACTTCTTTAATAATTAGGGCTACCAAGGAAGTTATGGAAGAGGGGAATGAGAGGAGCAATAGAAAAATAAACTGCTTTATTTTAAAAGCAAGTCAGTATTTTGAACATGAGCATCCATTAATTTAATTAATATCACCATACACATTTTTACATTTTCAACAACCATTGAAAGGCAAAAAGGCACTAGTTGATGTAATAGTCAGTTACCAAGAAAGATATATTTCTATTAGGAACATGTATCTGCATAGATTTTGAATAAAAACCTTGCCCAGGTCTCAGTATTTAAGTCCACCAATTATGAAGTCAGCCAAATAAATGCAATAAATTAAAAGGCAGTTAAGTTTTTATGCCTTTTGAAGTTAACACCTTTGCTATACCACCATAAACTCACAATAAAGTTTCCTTCGTTGTCATAAATGTGAATCTCTCCATTTGCCATTCCAAAAAGTAAAACTTTGCTATCAGAGGACCAGGCCACGTGGCTCAGGTGGGTTCCTTTCAAGTCCTTTCCCCAGATGCGATTGCCTGTAACAGAACACTGATTGTAATTCATACATATACCACAAAATTAAAAATAGGATTCAAGTTACCAATGTAAAAACTAAAACAGCTAAAGGCACAACCATAAAGTAATTATTCAATTGTATTTATCTTGACAAACAAGGTCACTATGTACATAATACTAAAAAAAAGCTATTTACTAATATTGCAACAATTAGTAAAGCTTAAACTTTACCATCCACTGATCCAACAATCACAGCTCCATCTTCATATACAATACAAATCTTTTGTCCATCAGCGTTCCAGCTCATACTTCGAACAACAGATTTATTTCTGTTGTTAATCATCTCTTCACACCAAACACCTATTAGCAGTGAGTGAAAAACCAAGTTATACTTCTGATAGACAATTCCCTAGTGGATTCAGGGTACATGATAATGACGGAGTAAAATAACTCTCAATTAAAAAGATTTAGAGAAAACTGAGAATGGCCTGCTTCTAAGTAAACATGAGACAGTAAGCTATATATGACTCTTCAATGTAGTACACAGTAAAAAGCTAAAGAAGCAGTTAAGTTTTGGAAAGGAAATAAAGACAAAGTTGTTCTGTCCCTTCAGTAAAACTCATAGCAACACTATACTATAGTGTACCTCAGACAGCACAGACATCATTACTCTAAAACTCAATGTCCAGGTATGAGCTATTTAATTCTGAAAAGAACCAGACAAGTAAGTATTTGGGGAGGGAAACCGAAGTCCAAGGGAGGCCCTGCAAAAAAAGGTCTGTGCTTACTTTATTTCACAACTGACACAAATACACTAGAAATCAAAGAGAGGGAACAACTGTCATTTACAGCAATATGGATTAAGTAATCTATTGGTTCTTTTCCAAAACTAAGAGATGATTTATGTGACAGTAGTCACCATGTCAGGTAGAAAGACTAATCAAGTGATATTCTTTATTTCTGCAATGAACAGGTGAACTGAGATTTTATTTGTTTCCCTTTTTTATTATAATATGCACAAAAGAAAAAGAAAGCTCTTTATTTTCTTTTTCTTGTTGGAAAGCAGTTAATTACAGAGAGGTTTGCTGGCTTTTAAGCTAATTTAAGTGTACCACAGAAATGCTGTATGCCTGAAAAGGTCAAGAACAATCAAAGCTAATTAAAGCAATATGCTGGTTAGTCATATTATTGCACTACCTTAATTAAACACATCTAAAGAGTGCTTTTATGAAAGTATTTAATTGATGTTCTAATCAGGGCTGCTAAGTTCTTGGTAGTTTTACCAGCATGTTTATGCTTGAAGAACTATTTAAATATTATCTGTTCAGTGTCTTCATCAAGTAGAGACAGCAAAATTTGAATTTGCTGATGATACCAAGCTGACTGGTGTTGACACGAGTGAGGGACAAGATGCCATCCAGGGGGATCAAGACAAGCTGAAGAAGCGGGCTCAGGTGAACCTCATGAATGCCAATAAGGAGAAGTGCAAGGTTCTGAACCTGTATCAGGGCAATTCTCAGTACTAATACATGCTTGGGGAAGATGAGATCATGAGCAGCCCTGCAGAAAAGGACTTGTGGATACTGGTGAATGAGAAGCTAGACATGAGCCAGCAATCATAGAATCATAGAATGGTCTATGTTGGAAGAGACCTCAAAGATCATCCAGTTCCACCCCCCCGCCACAGGCAGGGACACCTCCCACTAGACCAGGATGCTCAAGACCTCATCCAACCTGGCCTTGAACACATCCAGGGAGGGAGCAGACACAACCTCCCTGGGCAACCTGTTCCAGTGCCTCACCACCCTCACTGTGAAGAATTTCTTCCTAACATCTCGTTCAAATCTCCCCTCCGCCAACTTGAACCCATTCCCCCTTGTTCTGTCATTACAAGATCTTGTGAACAGTCCCTCCCCAGCACTCCTGTAGGCCCCCCTCAGATACTGGTAGGCTGCTATAAGGTCTCCCCGAAGCCTTCTCTTCTCCAGGCTGAAAAGCCCCAACTCTCTCAGCCTGTCCTCACAGCAGAGCTGCTCCAGCCCTCTGATCATCTT
>VWZI01017619.1:271958-314783 GCA_013396835.1 Psilopogon haemacephalus | reverse complement strand
AGAAAGACACCAAATTTGTTAGGCATGATTTGCCCTTGGTGAAGCCATGCTGGTTGGCATCAGGCACCTCTGCTTTCTTCTCCATCTGCTTTAGCAGAGCCTTGAGGAGGATCTGCTCCGTGATCTTGCCAGGCACAGAGGTGAGGCTGACTGGTCTGTAGTTCCCAGGGTCGTCCTTTTTTCCCTTCTTGAAGATAGGTATTATATTTGCCTTTTTCCAGTCAGCAGGAACTTCACCAGTCTGCCATGACCTTTCAAATACAATGGACAATGGTTTGGCAACTTCATCTGCCAGTTCCTTCAGGACCCGTGGGTGGATCTCATCAGGCCCCATGGACTTGTGCGCGTTCAGGTTCCTTAGGTGCTCTCGAACATGATCTTCAATTACAGTGGGCAGGTCTTCACTTCCCCAGACCTTACTTTTGCCCTCTGGAGTTTGGACATCGTGGCTGGAGCACTTGCTGCTGAAGACTGAGGCAAAGAAGTGCCTCACTTGCAGTCCAGAAGGCAAACAATATCCTGGGCTGCATCAAAAGAAGCATGTCCAGCAGCTTGAGAGAGGTGATTCTGCAACTATGCTCTAGTAAGACCTCACCTAGAGTAATGCGTCCAGCTCTGCAGTCCTCAACACAGGAAGGGCATGGATCTGCTGGAGTGGGTCTAGAGGGCCACAAAAGTGATCAGAGGGCTGGAACACAAAGACAGGCTTGAGGTTGCTCAGCCTGGAGAAGATAATGTCTCCAGGGAGACATTATAGCAATATTTCAATACCTGAAGGGGAATTAGGGACTCTACACAAGGGCAGGTAGCAACAGGACAAAGGGCAATGGTTTTAAACCAGAACAGAGTAGACCTTGGTTGGGCATTAGGAGGAAGTTCTTTAGTATGAGGGTAGTGCAATATTGGAAGAGGTTGCCCAGAGATGGGGTGAATACCCCATCCCTGGAGATATTCAAGGTCAAATTTGATGGGCCCCTGAGCAACCTGATGTAGTTTAAAATGTCTCTGCTCACTGCAGGGCTGTTGGGACAGGCTGACTTTTGAGAATCATTTCCATCCCAATGTATTCTATGACTCCATATCCAGAACAGAACAAAGAAACATTGCTGAGTTTTTTTTGTTCAATATACTAGTTTGCTCCAAGAGAATAAGGTAACAGGCATGAGAAAGTAAGAAATTCAGAGCATTTTACCAAGCATACAGTTAAGACTTGATATTTTATCCTAAGTTAGCTCCACAATACAAATGCCCTTTTATAAGTGAAAAATTTGAAGAATAAAAAAAAAATCCAATTATTTCATTGTAAATCTATTTTGAGCTTTACAGTCTGCAAAATGAAATGTCTGAAAAACTGTAAAACTTGCTGAGAGAAAAAAAAATCCACAAGGTAAGAAAAATATATTTCTCATCACATGGAGTATTATCTCAAATTTATCCTGTTGAATACCTCTATACAGCATCCACACAATGATGAGTCCATTTTGATCACTGGTAGTCAGTTTTTGATAGTGCTCATTCCACGTCACCACTTGTACAGAACCTGGGAAATGGTAGAAGTTTGGGTTTTTTTACACCATTTAAATAAAGTTAGCAAAAATCACTACATCAAACTTAATTAAGCTTTTCTAGAAATTTGCAGCTTTGATTTCACTTTAGAAATTCTTTCTGTATCACTTGTTTTCTTTTTTAAAATTCTGCCCTTCAAAACGTACCTACATCATAGTTTTGCAGTTTCTGATTCCTCTGACATGTTAGTCAGAGAGGCTGACAAAACTTTACTGTCATGAGAAGTTTTATATCTTCCTCTTAGGAGTTTGGTTTTAAGTAATGGTGTACTTCTAAAACAAAGCCTCTCTCACAATTACCATAAAAGAACGCTCTACACACAGACCCTCCCATCTCATATGGGATTCCACTCAAAAAGATTTGACTTGAAATAACTTCAAACCATTCCTAAGCAGCATCATATTTCATCAGTCCAGCACTGGATATGAACTTGGCCACTTCAAACATCACATGCTTTCATGTCCTTACAGCTAGGCATCCATTTCCTCTGTATCCTTTCCATTTTTCAGCATTTCAGTCACAAACATTATCAACAGATGTGATCAAAGATATTCTGAAAGTCCAGAATTTTTGAAGGTAACAGTAATACATTTCAGAATTGAAGGCATCCACTCAAAATGCCCACTAAATCAATCTCTTTTTTTTTTTTCAATCATATTTAACAAGGCTCCTAAAATAACCTGTTGGCAAGTTTCACTGCAAATCTGCATTAAAAAAACATCAAATTATGTACGCATTTTATCATATCCCACTGTGCACAGATGATGACTATTTAACATGTCATCACTAGAGAGTTTAACTCCTCCCTGGCTGATTTCCCTTAATCTAACTTTTCCTTTCACACACTATCCTTCTCTAGCCTCTTTTCTAGACTTTGTGTACTATATTGCATTTTATGTACATTTTGTCACTTGCCAATAAAGGGGAAATAAAGATATATTTAGAGCAGTGATCGGCTTTACTGAACGAGCTTTGACTGCTTCAGGGCAAAATGTAAAGCTACCATAAAAGATAAGCAAATCTCATTGATGATATTAAAAATAAAACCAAGACCACAAACAAGCTTATCCATATATATGTTGCTATAAAAAGTGCTTAAGAAGGCTTTTAGTCTCAATTCTGACTTAAACCTATCATACAGGGTTTAAAAATTCATATATACTGTGAAAGTGAAAATTGAGAAAAAAGAACATGTTCTTTCCTTAACTTTGCATTTCCAGCATCAGTTACCCATCAGTTTAGCTCTTCTGCTGCAAAGCATTGCTATTGATATAGTTTGCACTGCACAATTAGAAAAAAAAAGTCTGTCTGCAATATTACATTTAAAACAGCATCATGCACTTAAGATAGAAATCTATTTCCTTCTCAGGATAATGCATGCGGAACAATTAGTTTGGAAAAAGCAAAACCTGAGATAAAACAAAAGCCAGTCTAGATTGTAACATCAAAGTTCAAAGACTTAACTTTGTATTATCCACAAGCAAATTTTAAATCCTAACAGACAAAGCAGAGTTTGTGTAGCATGCATTAAGCATCACACACACTGTATCAGCCAGAAGTGACATAAGGCTGGATCAGTTTGATTCTCAATCCAGTAATTTGCTTGCAGATCATGAAAGACTGGCTGAAGGTCTTCCATCAGGTAACTTGGTAAAAATAGATAGCCAAGTTGCAACACACACAAATCAAATAATTATAATCTTTATTTTAGGCTTATAATTAAAAGTTATAGCAAAATTACTCTATTGGCTTCATGAAATCTAGGGCTTTTTTATTCCAATAAAAAAAATGCATTAAATGCCCCAAGGCACTTACCACTATGACCTTCAAGAGTTTGATTCACAGAAAGATTGCTAGGAGCAGCAAGTCCCTTTATTTTTGCTTCATCTAAGAAAAACAAGAATAGCTATTAAAATAAACCTTATAAAGCATACATATACATATGTATTTCTATCAATACCGCAGCTCTAATCTCTATTTACGTAGATAAAATTATTCTCTCAGAAGTATACAAATTGTAACCACAGGATGAATTTTCCACCCCTCAGTCCAATGTGTTTGCTATTCAGTCTCATTGCTGTCATCCACATTCATATACATTTTATAGTCTAGTAGTTTAGCAGGGAAAAAAAAAAAAACAAACAACAAAACAAAACTAAAACTACAAACAAACAAACCACTCACCAAAACCAACCCCACCAAACCCAGCAACAAAACCCATGGTCATATCACATTTCTTTACATTCACAAAAACATTTCCAAGAAACTGAAAGTATATTATATTTGAATGCATTTATTAAAAACAAGCAAAAAACTCCCACATAACTTTCTCTCTAAACTAACAAAAATGAAAGAGCACATCCAAATTAAAAATCAAGAAATAATGAAATACATTCCAAAATAAAGTGGAAGCCTATTAAAAAAGGACAGGAATGAAATCCATACCCTGAAAAAATAAAACAAAACAAAACAATAGTACTTAAGAAAACTTAAGCATATGTAACAGTTAAGCAAATTTTATGTGTGTCATTTAAGACAATCTGGAGGAAAAGTGTTCTAAAGATAGTGACAGTACATTCAATACTTATGCAAACATATACAGAGAAGTTCAAAACATTAAATATTATGTGGAAGGAGTCACATTCTCATAATTCTATACTGTGACTCATTTTCTTCTTAAACAAAAACAAAAGTGCCTGATTTACCTGTCGGTGTTTCTAATTTTAAAACTTTCAGTAATCCATCTTCTCCACCACAGGCTATGAAACCTTGATCCTTATTCCAAGAAATACATCTTAATCGAACATTACCAGCAACTGCAATCTGAAAAAGAAGTATTTCACACCTGTACATAATTTTAAGAACCATGATTTGTTTTACAGTACTTTATTTGAACACCTCAAAGACACTTATATCACACAAGACAAACTTGTTTCCATTGACACATCAGTAAAAGCAAAAGCAGAAGTCAGTAAGAATTAGCAAGCATTAGTGAAACTATGTTTTTAAAAAAAAGGAAAGATGCAATAAATTATAACAAGGCATCTCCAAAGGTGTCATGATGCCATGAGCAACAGAAGAAGTGAAAGGGATCACACAGTGAAGAGCGTTTTGCCACGATCTGGTCTTCAGCTGGAAAGCCCCGTCCGAAGTTGCTTAGGAGACAGCAGACGACCAGTGAAACACCAAACCCAAGCCGAGTGGAAGCTGGCAGGGCAGAGCAGGGTAGCACACTGCACAGGGACCCAACCTACGGCCGCACCACTAGAGGTGCAGTGGCCGCAGACAGCTGGGAAAAGCCGCGAGGCCTCCGCCTTCTCCAACCCACGGGAACTCCCCAAACCGTCGGCGGATAGCAGGGAATTCCGTCTCTCCGAAAGACTGCCTGCCCCCTGCCGCCCCAACTTCCCTCCGTGACCCAAGAGCACCTTCTTGCACAAGTAGATGAACATCCTGAAGGAAGGCCGGGCAGCGGCGCGGCGAGCGAGAGGTGCGAGCCCCCACCGCTCGTCACGGCGGGGAAGGCTGCCTGCCGAACCGCGTCACCATGGCAACCACCGCCGGAACTCCGCTTCCAGCGCTCCCTCCCCTACTTCCGGGAGCTGGAGAAGAGAGGCGTGGCTGCTGGGCCGCCGCGCTCCCGCCTCTGGGAAGGAGCAAGCCCTGGACTCGAACTCGGAGGCGCTGTACGCGACGCTGCGGTGCTTGGGGGTGTTTTTGCTGCTGCGGAGCCTGGGCCTTTGAGCGGAGAGCGGTGGACTGCGTATTTGCCCGCCGCGGCACAGCTCTTGACGGTTCTACTCCTGTAGAAGGCAATGGCAATTAATAAAGGTCACGCAGCTTTCACATAAAGAAAAACTCGAAAGCTCAAATTATTTGCGCACGGTGTTTTAGTATAACTCGGATAAATACATTCTCAGAGTACCCCGAAGCGGTACTGTTCACTGAGGTAACAGGTGGCTGTGGCGGTGGCTGAGGCCACAAACGCTGAGATGCTCTTCCTACTCCTTCGAAAGGTCCTGCCTGCACTCACAGCTGGGTTCAGTTACATAGACAGATGAATTCTGCCTTCCAGTGACACAGAAGATGAGCAAGCCCCATGGCTACTCTTAACAAAGCTCTTGGTCACTGGGCAGCACAGAGAGCAGGGGGAAGGATTGAGCCTGGACCCTGTGCCCACATGATGGGTGCAGGGTGCTTCCAGGAGCTTTGCAGCACTGACTCCAAACTAGGTTGGAACTGGACTCAGATGCAAAATGAAGTATTGCACATGCTGGAGCTGCTTTGTAGCTGATCAACAGAAAAGGGAAACATGGGAGATGTACAGAAGATGGCCTGCCCTGTGTCGTCTGTGCCCTGCTCTGAAAGCTTGCCTGTTTGATGCAGGAGGAATAGAAGTGTCATGTCTCCCAAGGCATGTCACCCCTTCTTTCATAGCAGCAAAGCACTCCACAGCACAATTAGCCACAACACAATCACTGAAATTCAAGCAATTTGTTCAGCATCAAAGGAGGATCACGACAAAGGTAAACTCTCAAACCTGCACCTTGTCAAGTTTAGTACATTCCTTGCAGAGAGGCTTGCTGGAAGTGCAGGGAAATAGAACCATCCACTTAGAAGCACCAGTATAAGACAGAGCTGTAACACAAAGCTGACTGAATTCTTGTAACTAAATAAAAGTTAAAGGTAATTGAGAAAATTGTCTCATAGGTCTCTTCAAACTGAAGTTTTCTATTATTTGTTGTAGGCTATTCAAATTGGAATATTTTATTGTATTCTTTTAATCAGAACAAAAATATTATCCAAAAGATTTGTTCTTTTTATAACCTTTCTCAACATTAGTCTTAATGTTCTGCGGCTTCAATAATTAAAACATATCAGCAAGCACACCTATATTTAAAATTTTAAAGATCAGTCATTAAGATATACTGGTATTTCAAGTGATTGTAAAGAAATCCCTTATGTCACCTTGGGACTTTATCCAGTGCTTGCAAACACAAAGTGAGACAAGATAATTGCTTGAAATAATTGAATGTAAATACTGTCATTTGTAACATAAAGTGGAGTTAATGAATACTAATGCGTGGAACAAAACCTGCCCAGATGGCAACTTGCAAAACATATCTGGCCTCCAGGAAAACTTTCCAGTATCATATAAAATAATGCATTTCATCTGACAACTGACCTTAGTGTAAACGGGACTGATGTCATCCATGCCCAATTGCCAACAAGTTGAAAAATCTTGCATTAGATTTACAACTTGTTTATTCCGGATAATTACAGAGGCCGATCCATATTCTGGCAATATAAATCATTGTATAATACCAATGTCTAAGCCGACAACATGAAAGTAAGCAAAGTGGCGTGTATAAAACTCTCCATGACTTACAGAGGAAATACGCATACACAGCACTCTGGGGAAGTAAGTGCAGCATAGCTAGATTGTCCCGTGCTAACTTTAATTGAACTACCATAAATTAATAGCAGTGGGGATGTGCCGCAATGTAAGAGACGGGGAGATGCTTGATGCAAGCAAATTCCGTTTATTACATGGATTTGTTCATCTTATATATGCTTAGATATTCTAAACAAGTCATTGTGTCCTACTTCTATTGGTTATTCACACTAAATGAACAGCCAAGACTAGTACAATGATTGGTTTATAAAAACGTGAAATCACACATCTCTATTTTAGTGCAAGATACAGATACTGCTTAACATCTAAGAACACAAAGAAACTGTAAGATCTTTGTTTTGCTTTCCTTATTGGAGTTTTACAACCGCCAAGGTCACCTCACTCCCTGACTCCACTAGACACCGTATTTCACATGGTCTGTGCCCAGGGCCTGTGTGTGATGTCATCCAAATCAAGCAGCTGTGTATAACTCAAGGTCTTGCTACTCTCTTCATCTCTCCCTTTTTATTGCACGAAAAGAATCTTGGTGGTAGCTCATTCTATCATTCTCTGAATACATTGAGATACACAAGGTAAAAACAAATGCAATAATATAATCACTACTAAAGCATAAACTAGGGTTTTAATAAAGCTTCTTAGGCATCCCGTCAGGCCCCATTCTCCAAATATTTTATCAAGCCAGTCTAATCCATCGGATTCTCTCAGTTTAGACACTCCCTCCTTTATCTTCTGAATGCTTGCATGGATAGACTCTGAATGATCAGAAAGGTTCACACAACACGTACCATCAAAATCCTCACATCCATGTCCTTGTGCTAAAGCAAAAAATCTATAGCAGCGTGATTCTGTAAGGTAGCATGGCATACGCTGTCAATGTTTAATAAAGGGCCTGTTAAAGCAGCACTTGTAGCATTCCATTGTTTGGCAAGCCAGCACCCTAATTGATCTAAAGTCTTGAGTGCTTTAGCAGTGGCTGCCCAAGGCATAAGCAGAGAGGTAGTAAATCTAGTTTGTCATCGCATTCCTTGCTAAAGGCATGTGTCATGCGCCTTACTCTGTGGTGAGAATACTTCTTGCGGAACTGAAGGATAGTGCTATCATTAGGGGTGAGAATAGATAATCGTCCTAAACTACAAGGTCCTCCCCAAATGTGTGAGGGAATGGCTGGCCAGGCCCTGTCTTTACAGATAAAAAAGATCCCTTTAGGTAACAATAGAGGTTTGTTTGAGGATTTAGAAATATTGGGTGATGTGTAGTTACACCATAAAGAATTCTTAAATGCAGGGTGATGTGATGACACGTCCCAAGCCTTAGACCTGTTTTTTCCCATGTAATTAAAGTTTAGACAATACTCCATTTTGACAGATCCTAAAACTCAAGCTCTTGTGGTTCCAGGCTAGACTGGGGCAAGTATGGCACCCAAAGATCCCAGGCATTCATCAGATTTCTGTTTTTAATACGGGTTTTTAGAGAGTCAGGGACTGGCCAATCATCCAGTAGAACACCTACCAAACATGTTGAAAAATTATTTTGCGGAGAGCCTGTAGTTAAGCAGAGAGATTCCTGTCCAGTTACATTAGCAAGAGTAATCCACACGTTAGTTTTTGATAAAAACGGAGGTAATAAAGAAAGTCCTATTCTAACAAATAAACATAATACAAACAAGCTTCTTGTGGCTGCCATTGTCATTCTTCCGATTCCTCAGCTGATGGACGTCGGAGACTCAGTTCTTCTCTGTAGGGTGACATGTTCTTTACTGGAAGCCAGCGAGGTCCCTTTCCTATGGAGACACAAGCATACCCTTTGCCCCATGTTATCAATGGATATGGTCCCAAAAGTTTCCCAGATGCCAGATCTCGTACTAAAACAGGAGGTTTTTCCTTTTTCTCAAACAAGTCATTGGCATTAAAATGTCGAATAATCGGAAGGTTGTTGTCCATAAAGGAGCAATTAAAAAAATTGAAAACATATAAGGCTTTTTGTAACCTTTCTTCTGGAGTCACTATCCCCACTCCCCCTTTCTGTTGCATCAGAAGATGCTTGAGAGTTTGATGAGCACACTCAATGGTAGATTGTCCAGTGGGGGAGTGTGGAATGCCAGTGACATGAGTTATACCCCAAATAGAAAAGAATGCCTGTGTTGTAGCTGAAACATAAGCAGGAGCATTGTCTGTTTTAATCTTTTCATGGACACCTAATGTTGCAAAGGCATGGAGAAAATGTCTTCTGACATCTTTAGCTTTCTCCCCAGTGTGACAGGAGGCATACAAAGCACCAGAGAAAGTATCTATTGAGGAATGTACATATTTAAGTGTACCAAATTCAGAAAAATTAGTAACATCAGTTTGCCAGAGTTGGAGACTTTGTAAGCCTCTAGGATTCACACCAGCAGCCCCAGTTGGTAAGGTACATTTTTGACAATCTGGACAAGTAGAGATAATATCTGCAGCTTGCTGAGAAGTGATCCCAAATTGTCGTTTCAAACCCCTGCCATTTTGATGGTAAAAAGAGTGACTTAACCTAGCTTGTGCCACTGAGTCCGGCAAGACGCGCACAGGGAGAGTTGGTAAATCTGCACGTCTGTTACCTTCTGCTATAAAGCCTGGTAGTGTGGTATGAGAGCAAATATGCATCACAAAATAAGAAGCAAGCCTGTTATCTAGATGGAAAACAAGTTCTTGTAATAAGGAAAATAATTGAGGATTATTGACTTCTTTTAAAACTGCAGCTTCTGCTCTCTATACAATTCCAGCCACATATGCAGAGTCAGTGATAAGATTAAGTGGCTTAGAGTTCTGCCAAAAAACTCTAACTACAGCTGCTAATTCTGCTATCTGGGGAGACCCCATTACTTCAGAAACATCTGAACACCACTGCTGTGAATTTTCGTCCCACTACGTAATGGCAGACTTGTGGGTTTTTCCAGACCCATCAGTAAAAAATAATACTGGAGCTACAATTAAGTTAGCCATTTCTGCATCTCCTTCTTTTAGGGCTTGTTTCTTAATATTAGCCCATACCTCATGTGGGTCAGGAGGATATAAATCAGGTTCTTTCTCAGGATCAAAGGGATCAGGGCAAAAAGGATATTCATCAGAGCAGCTCTGTGTTACCGCTACAACAGTCTTTTGACATGACCTGGGTTTTGGGTGAAGTGTTTCATGGGGTTTCAATATTTCTGTGGGAGGGACCAGGGCACTAGGAGAGTCGCAGGGTAACGGGGGAGCTGTAGGTGTTATGGTAGTCTGCTCCCCCCTCTCTTTACCCTCCTGAATTTTAAGTGTCTCAAAGACAACACGCCATGATGAAAGTAATTTCTGTGCCTCTGTATTGCCCTTCGTAGCCACATCCCACAATCATACCCCCGCTTGATCCCAAACCTCAGAGGTGAAAATGTTGGATGCAGAGACGTCGGGCATCTTAGCATGTACCCATTTCAGTATCAATTTCAAATCATGGCCTGAAATAACTTTGCCGTGCTTCTTAACCACTTCTTTCATAAGTTCATAAACGTCTCTTTCAGTAGAGGAAGCCTGATTCCCCATAGTGACCCCTGGCTCACCTTCTAATCTCGAGGAGGTGATGAGTGCAGACCCGTGTCCTGCTTCCTTTCAGCAGCTGATTCCAAGTTCCAGGGGACTCACGACGTCTAGATTAAGACGTATCTTTCCCGAATCATGTCAGGGGTCACCATTTGCCACGATGTGACAGACAGGGAGACGCTTGATGCAAGCAAGTTCCGTTTATTACATGTATTTGTTCATCTTATATATGCTTAGATATTCTAAACAAGTCATCATGTCCTACTTCTATTGGTTATTCACACTAACTGAACAGCCAAGACTAGTTCAGTGATTGGCTTATAAAAATGTGGAATCACACGTCTCTATTTTAGTGCAAGATACAGATACTGCTTAACATCTAAGAACACAGAGAAACCGTAAGCTCTTTGTTTTGCTTTCCTTATCAGAGTTTTACAACCGCCAAGGTCACCTCACTCCCTGACTCCAGTAGACATCATATTTCACACGGTCCATGCCCAGGGCCTGTGTGTGAAGTCATCGAAATCAAGCAGCTGTGTATAACTCAAGGTCTTGCTACTCCCTTCAGGGACGCATCACAAAATGTCAAGCACAGTCCAGTTCAGTAGTTCAGGAGAGTTTGTAGTTTCATTTTTAGCCCTTGCTGAAGCCCTGTCCCATGTTCTTCTGTGCTATTTAGTATTCTAACTTAATTACTGTACGGACATACCTGAAACCTCAGCTGCATGTACAGTGAATGTGATAACTGAACTACCGCCCACCCATTTCACACATTTTCCTTGAAACTGTATCTGTGATGTGCAGGGTATGAAGGAAACACAGATATCATTATAGTATCTTTGGCATGCCAGCTACTGATAGAATATATAGTACAATTATATTGTTAAGCTCTACAATATAGATAGGATCTTTCAATTTTGGAGGGGGAGGAAAAAACTTAGTTTTGATGTCTTCCTCAAATTTATTCTGAAACATTTGGATGTCTATAAATGCCAACTGTTCAAAATGAGTAGATTAACAAATAAAATTATTAATTGCTGGCTTGTGTGTTTTATCCTAAAACCCCAAGTAACATGAGTAGTCTCAATAAAGTGCATGGCATGACAACATGAATGACTGACTGAAAATATAAGTAAATGTTGCAGAATAAAAATCTTAATTTGGAGGACTCTTTCATCCTTCTGTGTGTTAAACAACATTATTAATACTTGTAATTGCAATTAAACCTTTTATCTATATTAATAAAGACCTGCAGATTTTAAAATCAAGAAGTTCTTTTTCCACCTCTGTGGGGATAGTACCCTGTTCAATTCTATGGGTTTCTTTCATGTATGCTTTTTTTTAAGATTTTGATTCCTTATTTTACGTGAAGTCTTTATTTCCTAACACAGAGCCTTTAAGTTATATACAAAACAAACTTTCAACATCAATGTTCATATCATACTTTATTTTATTAAAATACATTACAAGACCTTAACTTACTTTTCCATTTAATGGAGAAAAGACATAGGTGCATTTTTCACTGTGCCTTGCCATTTCACTGTTTTATATGATGTGATATATTGTTGTTATTTTTTCTTTTCCGCATTTACTATTAAATAAGAGAATAAAAATTAACTTACTGCAGAAAATCAATACTTGCTATATTACTTGTAATACAAACTGAAGCACAGCAGGTATAAGTAGTTTCATGGTTTAAAAAGTAAATGTACAGGAAGATCCTCAGGGTTGCTATATTTTCAAGACTTCTTTTCCTTAAGTCTTCTTGACATTTGTCAATAATAACAAACTAAATGCTGTTTTGCAAGCTGTGCAACAAAATCAATCTGGCTGGACACAATAAAAAGATTGATTCTGAGACGCTGGTTTAAAATTAAGTAGTATGATAGCTTAGACAACCTGCTGTCTGCTTTGATACGCTTGCAGCTTCTTAGAGACTTCATCTAGTGGTCAGTTGTTAAGGGCAATAAAATAGATGCTGATAAGGTTTGTTTTATTTCAACAAACAATGTTTTGTAGATGAGGTTAATACATGCGTGAACCCTAATTTCTTAGGAGTTGAACAAAGAAACATTCAGGGCTGAGGAGCAGCAGGTGATTGTCTCAGCTGCTTTTTCCACGTTGTCTTTGAAAGATGCTAGGAATACAAACTGCACACCAAAAAAACAACTTTGAAAGCAAGGCTCAGTTCTTTGTGATATATTCCCAACTTGAGAACACTGCAATTTTTGCTTAACACTGGCTCAGGCCAGAAAGCTTGTTCTCTGAAGGATGTGCTGCTATTGAGATAACAGTACAGGTTTCATTGTCATGGTGTTCAGTTCTAACTACTTTGTTCCCTGGAATCATATATTATAATCAGCGGAAAACCAGAATCTTCTTTTGACCTCTCCTAGGCAGATAAACTGAACTCTGAGCAGACTGCAAGAAAAGTTAGGTCTTACAAAAATAGCTTCTAATTTATTCAAGAACTGCTAACGTGTTGTGTTCTTGGCAGAAGTTTTCATTTGGCTCTCAGAAACTTTGGCAAACTGAAGAATTCATTTATCTGTGTGAATTACGAGCTCACACATAAAACTTACTAGTTTGCTGTCCTTCTTTGGTTAATCCTAAATACACCACTCATCCTTAATTTTCATGCCCCAGGGATTAGGATGACAACTATAGAGCCAATGCTCCCTTAAATCAATTCCTATTTGAACAAGAGCACCTTTTACAGAAAAATAAGCATGCAGTGTCAAAAACGGCCAGTGATGAAAATCTACCGCAGTGTTTGGTAACTTGAACAGTGATCAACCACTATCACTTCTAAAAATGGTGCCCTATGATGAATCACAGCTTGTCCGGCTTTAACTCCATTTATTAGCTCCTGCTGTGCCATCTGAGGGCATTTATTTCAGCATTTGGGTTTGCTGTGGTACCTCAGAGTTCACCAGTTTCTCTGTTTTTTGTGTGTTTTTTCTCTCCCACATGTTTGTGAAATGTTTCATCCAAGGGCTGACTAAAATTTATTTTCACTGCTGCTTGTACCATGCTGCAGCAAATGAAGCTGGCAAATTCCAGCACAGCATAGCTGGCACCCACCAGCTTACACCTCAGATACCCCCATAACCTGAAGCTTGCCCAATGCCTCCAGCCTCACACCTTGCCTTGCAGCTCCCCTATACTCACATATCCCAGCAGCTGGATATTAATAGGCCAGCACATTTTCATGGAAAAGATGGAAAAGAAGGTAGTGCAGAAAAATTGCTTGGGACAGTGCCTTCCTGCAGAAGTGGGATGCAGAGAAATAATAGCACAGCTAATAGAACTGTTGTCACACTTTCTGTGAAGCTGTCTTGAAATTTTTGGGACATAATAGAAGGGTTCAAAACTGAGCATTTGCTATAAAAGTAATTTCAAATAATTACAAATAAAGCGATGTTCTGCACAGCATGTTTAACCTCCGGGATGTAAGCGTACGTGTTTCATCTGCATCTTGATAATAAAGCACTTCCAATGAAATGTGAAAACATAGTGGTATTTGCAACAACCAGGATTTTGCTCCATTTTGAAATCACTATGAAAATACTATTTTGAGGGATGCCACTTCCCTGGCTTATCTCAAAACTGCCACCTCTAAAGTACCAGTAATGAGCTGAATGCCAAATATAAGAAAAAGGATATGTTTTGTGGACAGAGCTTCAAGGTGTGAGGTGACTGAGTCCTGCAGGGCAGCTATGGCTTCACACTTACAGGACTCTTCAGTTGTTACAAGACTGCTCGTTATGGCTCCTAAGAGAGAAAACAGCATTTAGAATATTTATTACAATTATTGAACATTTAAACCCCAGGAAACACTCAATTCTGCAATGAGAGTTGCACTCATGCTGTGAGACTACAGCAAACACTGCAACCTAGGGCAGTCAAGAAGGAGGGATGGTGATGGACAGGCACCTGTGTGTAGCCAGAGACACGAGTGTTGCAGTCCAGAAAACAAGATGGGCAAGAGAGAGCTTGGCTTGCACAGAGGATGAGTTCCTTACCTGCCTACCTGGGTCCTCTGCACTCTTTCAATCAGGCCAAATATGAGCCAAATAGAAAAAAGGCCCTGGGTGCAGGGACCAAACAGCCTCTCTCAGCAATTGTAACTGCTAGACTGGAGTGAATCCTCCTTTTTCCTGTTATCTCTCCCTCTCATCCAGAATATTCCTCATCTAAAAAGGAAGGTGAAGTACTGAGGCCTGAGTGGTAGGCCCTGAACCAAAGCTGACCTCTAGATGAACCTCACAACCAAACATTATCTGTTACTGGTATCTGCTCATTAGTGAAGTATGTATTATCATTAGTGGTTATTGCCAGCATCTGATTATTAGTGAAAGATGCAGCTTAGACAAAATATATAATCATTAGTGGGGATGAAATGTCATAAGAATGTGTTCCACTTCCCTTATTTAGAGGCAGAACGTCAAGGCTATGCAGTCAGATGGCCAGCTTTGTTTGGAGGTATATAGATAAAGACACTGCTGGTTCCTCCCCGAGCCCCGGCCAGGCTGTGGGAGGAAGCTAAGAGGAGAATGAAGCCAGATATCTCTGCATCTGAAGACATGTAAACTTGTTTATTCAACAATACAAAAAGTTGGAGCCTCTTGGAGCGACTTTGGAGACCTCACCTACAAGTGGACATACTGTGTGGGACCTTCCAGTCTCTGAGAAGGGTTCTTCAAATCCTCACTGTAACTGGGGCTCACTAGTGATTGCAGATCAGGATAACAGTAAAGTATCAGGGAAACTGGTGATGTATCTTTCCTGATCATTGTAATTAACTTTATGTAATAATGATCTGGTGCATTGCTATTCTCCTTGTCTTCCTTTTTGATTATTACTGCTATATGTATCTATAACTGCCAATGAAGTAAAGCTAAGATGAGCCAGCAGTGTGCACACGTGGCTCAGACAGCCAACCGTGTCCTGGGCTGCATTAAGAGCAGCGTGGCCAGCAGGGCAAGGGAGGTGATTCTCCCCCTTTACTCTGCTCTCCTCAGACCCCACCTGGAGTACTGTGTGCAGTTCTGGAGCCCCCAGCACAGGAAGGACATGGAACTGCTGGAGAGAGTCCAGAGGAGGACCACAAAGATGATCAGAGAGCTGGAGCACCTCTGCTGTGAGCACAGGCTGAAAGAGTTGGGGCTTTTCAGCCTGGAGAAGGCTTCGAGGAGGCCTTATAGCAGCCTACCAGTATCTGAGGGGGGCCTACAGAAGGGCTGGGGAGGGACTGTTCACAAGGTCTTGTAATGACAGGACGAGGGGGAATGGGTTCAAATTGGCAGAAGGGAGATTTGAATGGGATGTTAGGAAGAAATTCTTCACAGTAAGGGTGGCAAGGCACTGGAACAGGTTGCCCAGGGAGGTTGTGTCTGCTCCCTCCCTGGATGTGTTCAAGGCCAGGCTGGATGAGGTCTTGAGCGACCTGATCTAGTGGGAGGTGTCCCTGCCTATGGCGGGGGGTTGGAACTAGATGATCTTTAAGGTCTCTTCCAACCTAAACCATTCTATGATTCTATGATACTGGTTTTTTATGTATCTGCAGTCTGTGATTTTACTTGAAATTCTGCCATTCAGTGAAACGGAAGGGCACTCTGAAAAGTAAAATTGAGTATGTTCAGGTGATGCAGACTGAGAGGAATGTGCAGTCCAGGTCTCCATCTTGTAAGCAGTTCTTTGATGATCAGACTATCCATAGAGGAAGGCCACTGGCATCACTGTAAACAGAATCTATTTAATTAGATGTACTTAAGACCGTGACTTGCACTGGACCTCTCTGCAGAAGAATAATAGGCTCATAAAATGGTTTAGGTTGGAAGGGACATTTAAAGGTATCCAGTCCAAGCCCTCACCATAGACAGGGACACCTTCCACTAGATTTGGTTGTTCAAAGCCCCATCAAACTTGACCTTTAATACTGCCAGGAAGGGAGCACTCATAGCTTCTCCAGGCAACCTGTTCCAATGTCTCACTCTCACAGGATTTTTTCATCATACCCAAATGTATCTAAATAGATTCTAAATCTATATAGCTATACAAAATCAGGGTTGCTCTCCTGTGACAGCTGTAAAGTACTGGCATTTGGGATACCAGTCATTTCCAAACACAGCACTTCTGAGAATGCATTATTCCAAAGTTAAGCCTCCAGGATTACAATTTTTTTATTCAAGTGTGAACACAAATCTATTCCAGTGTCCCATGAGTTCTTGTCTCCATGAGGAAAGGAGTTAAGGCAAGCTGCCCCACTTACGCAGGCCAAGAACAAACATCAACAGCTACTGAAGCACAGACACTGTATTGAGATTGATGTCTACATCTGAAACCAGAGTTATAAGTTTACAAAGGCCTTCTTAAAAAAGGGCCTTCAACTTTTCAATACTCTTTCAACAAGTGATATCTGTCTCTTTATAGATATTTTTTTAGCATTGCTTGCAAAGACAACAACAGCAGATTATTCAATATTTTTTTCTGTAGATGTATAAATGCATAACTAATCAAAGAAAAAAGTTATACAAGCATTGTAACAGTAAAACAATAGAAATATTCTACCTGGATGTGATTTCTCTTTTTTTTTTTCCTGAATTGTTTTGCCTTTTTTTGTTTTTGTTTATCAGTCGTGCCATTGATACTTCATTTTGCAGGGAAAGTACAAAATGTATGAACAAATTCATTTCTAGCAGTGCAGAATTTCATTTGTCTTGGAGCCAGTGTTGAAACTGATGTCTCCTTGATTCCACTGAAGCTGTATTTGTTCAGCTCCCCTCACTGGAATATTCTACCAGCTTTATGGTCAATATACAAAGAAGAGTTGTTCAGGAGTCAGCTGAAGGAAGGCCAATGCAAAATACCATACCAACATCGTTGGTTTTCAACCAACTGCCAGTTAAATTTTTGTGTTTGCATTTAAATTCTCCAGTGACAGATACAGATCCTTTTTGAAATATGTCTGTTTTAATAAAATTACTTTTCCAACCAACTTTGGCAACTGCCCAAGGACACCCAAAAGTCTTCTACAGTCCTGACATGAAATTTAGTCTTCCAGTATTTGATATTCAAAATCTTCAGCACTCTTGTTGTCACTGGGATGGCAAACAACTCATATAAAACATGCTAAAGTTTTGTTTGCACAGTGCATTTATGTTTAAGTCCAGACCTACAAGAAATTACTACTTTTGCAGTTGGTGTCTGCCTAAATCCATCTGTTGTATAAATTACTTTGCTCATACAGAGAGTCCTTAGCCAGTTTATGTAATAGCAACTCTGAACTAGTCCTGATCAGACTAGTTAACTTTTGAGGTCCCTTCCAGCCCAACTTCACTTGTGATTCTACATCAAACGGTACAGACATTCTGCAAACATCACATGCCATGGGACAAGAATATATGATTTAACATTATGGTAGTTCTTCTGACACCAGTTCTGTTCCCCTGACACCCTATCCCCCAAATGCTGGCACACAACTGAATCAGATGCCCCAGAGAAACCCTGTCTTGTAAATCCCAAATCCCCCCAGTTATTTCCATTTCATAAAGAAATGCAGATTTAAAACTTTTTCTTTTTTTTTTTTTTTTTAATGTATGGTGATAGGTAAGAGTCAACATTAGTTTTAAACACCATGACTACTGTAACTAAACAAGAAGGATCAGACTGGCCCAAAAAACATTAGTGGAAACAGGCAGAAAACTATTTAAAAGGGTTGTACTTTCAGGGAGTTTGTGAGTTGATAGAACGTATCTCAAATAGATTAAAAGGATTTAGTACATCAAACAGAGATACTTCAATAAATATATCCAGGGAAAAAAAGTATTGTAACATTCAAATGTATGTGTTTCTCTAGTAGATCCAAATGCATTTACTGCTAATGAAAGCCATTTCAATATGTGTACTTAGCTGGGGAGGGTATGAGGGGACAGGAGACAGCAATCTGCTCTTACTTGAGCAAGTCTTCTTGTCTGGATTCAGGGTGTAGCCCTGGTAGCAGTCGCAAGTATAGAAAAGATCATCCCTCAGGCAGACCTGCTCACAGTCATGCCTTCCAGGAGCACATGTGTCGACAGCTGAGGAAGGCATGACAGAAGAGAGTATTAATCAATAACCAAAATTCAGTCTAGTTGATGTTAGTCACTCCCATTTGCAAACGTCAGCATTTGGATTCAAACCAGGATGTTTTCATTGCGTGTCAGCACGCCATTAGCCATGGTAAGATACACAGAGTATGTTTTCATCTGGCTATCAACATCAAAAAATTAATACAATTTCTGGAACGCTGGCAACACTTTTTTGTAGTTGTAACAGATTGCAAAAGGAACTGAACAAGCACTGACCCAGTTACAAAATAATTACCCCAAGGAATTTCAGAGAACAAATATCTGGATTTTAAGAGAGTATCTAGCATTATTTCAGCTCTAATTGTATTGGATAAGGCACTGTTTTGTGGGGAAAAGAGACCATAAACAGAAGAGTATACACGGCTGTGAAAATAAAAGAAACATGGCACTGGCTGCCAGTTACAAAGTGGGCACTTAATGTGTGAGGCTCATATTTTCTGCCAAATCTAACACATCAACTCTGAAAGGCCAAGCTGAGAAGGAGTTCCTACATTTAGATGTCTTTGCAATAAGGAGGTTTGGTAAGGCAGAAAAAAAAGAAAGAATGAAGGAAAAGATCCCTTCCTGGACCTAAACTATTTTTATTATGTAACCAAGGCCTGCATGATTGAGAAATCTTTAGCAGCCTATTACAAAATGGGATTCAAGACCAAAAAAAGGTAGAGAAATAATCTGAAATTTGACTATGTAGCAGGAGAATAAGTGCTATGAAAGAAGATTCAGGATGGGACTCTGAATTTACATTCCCTCACAGATGTTTATTGCTGTCTGTATAGTGCCAGGTGAATTAATCATAAAAACTATATTTACAAAATCAGGCCCTCTGGCTTCACTTCTTTGAGGTGTGAGACATATGACTTGACTGGAGAGAAGAGTCATGTGCCCCAAATTTTTCCTAGATGTATGAAGAAATAAATTCGCACTGTATTTTCAGGAGTTGTACAGAAACTCTTGGATAATTTATCAGAAAATATAACATTAACTAACTTGATTTTTAAAAGCCACTTGCTTTTAGCTGAACACAGTATTTCCTTAATCAGCTCTTACCTGAGCAAGTCTTCTTATCTGGATTCAGAGTGTATCCTTCATAGCAGTCACAGCTGTAAGATCCATCATTACTCCGACAGACTTGCCCACAGTCATGCCTCCCATGTGGTGGGAGGCATGTGATGAACCAGGTTTTAGAAAAGAAACTTATTGATCCCTCCCAGACACTCAAGAGTTTTAAATGTCTTAACATTTATAAATAAAATTTAATAAGGATTTGAATTATGATTTGACCAGTGCCCTACTACATTATTACATTATACTGCAGACAACTGAATTCAGTTACTAATTATTTCATAATGAAGGCAAATATCAGGACTGCAAGCCATTACCATGTCTCACGCAGTTCTGATTTTCATCAGGAATCCTAACAGTCTTGAATACTCCCAGTAAGGATGAAGCTAAAACACCACACTGAGATGAGCAATAACCTGCCACATGCTGAGGCAGAAGTTGTTTCTTGCAATATTAGGAGTAACTATGGTGAATCCAAATTTCACTTCATACTTTCACCCGTGAGCTGAAGTCAGCCTCAAAAAGCCAGGCATGATATGTAGAAATGCTGTTAAATGGCAAAGAGATATAAAGCCTAGTGAGAAAAAATAAACATAAGAAAAACAGGAGCACTAGAAAAATATTTTAAAGTAAATGCAATTCTGCTGTTACTGGAACCAAGATGATGGTGCAAAGGTGAGTTCTCATTTTAAGAGCTGATGTCTGTAAGCAGTTTTTCAAGTAGAAATAATGAAGGCAACTCACAGAAAACATGTCCTTGTCTCCATGAGTTTTATATATTCAAGTAGCCTTTAATTTTTACCTGAGCAAGTCTTTTTATCTGGATTCAGGGTGTAGCCTTCATAGCACTCACAGACATAGGATCCATTGTTACTCACACAGATCTGGTCACAATCATGCCTTCCAGGTTCACACATGTCCGCAGCTGCAAGATGCATATTAGAGAAACAATTCATGGTGAATAGAAAAGTAGTTTGGGATGGAGTTCATATTCACATTTTCAAATATATTTTGATTTTGAGTCAGCTCAGGGATGTCAACAGGAATTAGAAAAAGTGACAGACAAAATATATACAGTCTACATCTGAAGACTTGGTTTGGCATCTGACTCTAATGAATGAATAGGCATAATTTGGTTTTTAATATGATAAAACTAAATTTCTCACCATTGCTTGCAGCAGACTTATTTATTATTTATTATTAGCTTTAATATTATTGAAGAAGATTCAGATGTTCACTGTTTCAATAGAAGTACAGAAGAAGACTCTCAAATCCAATTATGGTGTTAAAATGGTGATTTTTAAATATTTTTTTTTTAATTAATACATTTACTGAAGGAGTAATACCTGAGCAGGTCCTTTTATCTGGGTTCAAAGTGTAGCCTTCATAGCAATCACAAAGGTAGGATTCACCATTGCTCACACAGACCTGCTCACAGTCATGGGTCCCAAGTGCACACATATTTGCGGCTACAAAGGGCATTAACAGAAGAGACTTTTCAGTCATCCCAAAGGAAAGAAACAGTCATTAATAATTTATGCTTACAAAAGTACATCTTGCACTGTTTGCTGGATTAGTAGTAGCAAATGTCAGTGCTGTGTCACTGTCACAAGAATTTACAGGCATCCTTTGATGATTCTGGAGCCAGAAGAAAGAGGTCATAAATGACACTGGTACAATTGCACTGAAATAGCTCACCAGCTGGGGTGGTAGATAGACAAGATTAATTGAAAAGGGTGCAACAGGGAGAAAATGTTAAGCATTTAATAACATTACAGTGGAAATGAGAACTTGGCAATGAAAAGGACCTTCTGGCTTTTTGTATCCAGTCCCTTTCTATTACAGACAACCAATTGAAATTATCCCAAAATACATCCATCACTGTCTGGCAGCTTACTACCTTCTGCTCTCTGGCATACATGCTGACTATGGATTCCTGCTGCACTGGAAAAATACTCTCATGTAAAATTAAATGCAACAGAAAGCAACATAAAGTTAAAAAAAATATATATTAAAACAAAAAACAACCCAACAACACAATAGAATCACACACAGAATCACTATGGTTGGAAAAGACCTTTAAGATCATAGAGTCCAGACACTCTAACTCTCCCAGGGCCCATATCCTTGAGCACCAGATCCAGACAGCTTATAAATATATCCAGGAATGACAATTCAACCACTTCCTTGGGCATCCTGTTCCAGTCTTTGATAACTCTTTCATTATAGAAGTTTTCTTCTTGTCCTATCAGTTGTGACTTGTGAGAAGAGACCAACACCCATCTCTCTACAACATCCTCTCAGGTAGTTGTAGAGAGCAGCAAGACCACTCCTCAGCCTCCTTCAGACTAAACAACTTCAGTTCCTCAGCCATTCCTCATAAGACCTATTCTCAAGACCCTTCACCAGCTTTGTTGCTTTTCTCTGGACCTGCTCCAGCACCTCATGGACCTCTTATACTGAACATAGTACTTATACTGTGGTCTTAAACTCATATATTCTTATGCTACACACATTACTCAAGGTGTGGCCTCATCAGTGTGACAATCACCTCTCTAGTCCTGCTGGCCACACTATTCCTGATACAGGCCTTCTTGGCCACCTGGGCACACTGCTGGCTTATGTTCTGCCAGCTGAAAGCAAGAGCATCAAGAGCAGGAGGATGAGAAAAATTACTCAAAAGCACTGGGATAACACACTCTTCTCAGGGATGAAAAGATGCATAATAATAGTCCAGATGTAGTAGCCAGCAAAGAAACCCACTTGTGCAACATTAGTATGTGAGAGCTGCAATTGCCTTGATCTGTGAGATTTTCAAAGTCAAGATGAAAAATGGGTAAGGAGGAAAATTTCTACAGTAAGGTAACTTTACAGACACGTGAACCTCCAAACTGAAGGACAGTACAGAAATAACATCCAAACCTCAGAGTACTGAGAAGCTGAAACTAAAAACTACAAAATGAGATGCAATCTTTGGGGACCAGCTAATTCTCTCATCAGAAAACAGACAGGGTGACAGAAAAACCAGTGTGATGGATGGAGGTTGATATAAGTGTGTTGTGGTGACAGGGTAGACAAAATGACTGTTGTAATGCTGGGCTGCAATGCACTATGTGTGCTGACAGTCTTCTCCTTCAAAGGTGGTCTGACTGCATAACTAATTAACTTCTGAGCAATTTTTCTCAAGTGTATTTAGCTTTAGATCTGATGCTTCTTTGGTCATCTCAAGATGCTCCTCTTTCCACAGTCTGTAGAAGAAACCTAGATATTCACTGAAACATAGATAATTTTACATGAGGGGGAAAGGGAAGACGGAAGAGAGTGGGGGCAGGGGGACAGTAGGGGAATAAAAGGAGGAGAGGAAGGAAAGAAAGAAGGAAGAAATTAAAGGGAAAAGGAGAAAAATGGTAAGACAAGTTTTTTATTGCCTGAGATTTTACTTAGATTAATAGTTACAGCATGGGTATGGACTATTGTTAAAATCAAACTCCAAAGCAATAGTGATGAACTGAGAAATGAGAAGCAAGAGTGCTTGAGTACTCTCATGTTTTTCTGAATGCAAAGCAATGTTCCCGTAATAAGGCTAAAAGAAATTGTGTCTTCTTTTTCCATTGGTAAAGCAAATCTTAAACCAAGTCTACATCTTTCCATTATGCTGCACCCTTGAGAACAAAATAATCTTCATGGTCTATGAACAAAAATCTGTGGGTGATATTTTCAAGTGTAACTGAGAGGCTCAGACTCAAACGGCCAGATCGTTGTGGTAGGAAAGTCAAGTCTCCACCGGCTTGGACACCAACTCAAGACTAAGATTTTCCATCTCCAGGATGGTCTCATGTTGAATGATGCTCTCAATGCATTGAGAAAAGTATCTTAGACAGCCATTTTGCCCCTGAACATTAGTTTTCCTGTTTTCAGTTCACCCTACGAACAAATATATTTGCCTTGGCCAATGCAAAGAAAATCATAATTGCCAGTGGTGAGTGTAGATTTCTAACCAAAAACCAGCTTGGACCTGGAAAAGACCCAGTTTACTCACACTGTCTTACAAGACACTCTTAGATTCATTTGGTTCATAGGAATCTTTTTCCTTTACCCTGTTCATGAATCCCACAGACTCTGTCCAATTGCACACAGGCAACTCAGAGTTACACAGGAAGTGTGTTAAGTGGGAACTCTGGTTTATCTTCCAGCTTAGTAGCGGCATCATTTCTGTGCTTTGGCACAAACCAGTAAGTTTACATTTCAGAACAAGTGATTTTTCTTTGGTGCTATGAAAGGACTTGCTTTGGCAAGAACATAGGTGGAAAATTAGTGCTACGTTCACAGCACACATAATTGTGCACCTAGGTGGGCACTTATACCCACTTTCAGCTACCAGAGAGAGAATCTGGTCACATTGGCAACACAACATGATGTCAAGCCAAACCACAAGGCATTTCCTATGTTAACTATTAAGCAGAGTATCTTGTCTGCAGATGGCCCTACATATTTATTTCATATCTAGAAGAAAAGGTCTATTCATTCTAACCATATTTCTAAGGTACAGTGGTAATTTTTAGTGTGGCTCTGAAATATCAAAGTAATATATGCTAACCAGGCTCCCAAGGCAATGGCTGTTACTTGAATTCTCTTACAGTGTTCTTTACAATGCATTTTACAGATTACTTGCTGGAGATTTATTTTACAAGTCATTTCCTTAGAAATTTACTAGAAATTTTTGCTTAAGTTTCTCAATTGTCAAAAAGTCACTGCTTGATTTTTGTGGGTAGGGCTGTGTCATAACTATCTGAAGGCAGTTCTAAATACTCCAGATATGTTACTTTTTCTCCCCTTTCTTTCTTTTTTTTTTTTTTTCCCTGTAAATGGCAATAACAACCCACACTGGCCTAGCATTGCTAGAAGAGTTCTAGCCCAAACCAGCATTTATTTCCAAAACCATCTCTGACTGAACAAAGCTAATTCAGCCCACCCTCAGTTCCTGATCTGGTTGCAGAGAACAGAGAAAGGTGTCAGTCTGACATGCTGAAAAAGCCAAGAATGGCTTGCCCATCCTGAGATGACCTACCATTATGTTTGGGCACTTCATCCTACAGCAAATTTCTGGAGCTAGCATGGCTGCCCACCTGCCATATTGATTTTCCTACTCCAAATCTACAAGCAGCAATTCAGCACCATACTTCCACACTTCTTCTTGCCTGTTTTCGTTTCCACTAAATTGGACCAACTGGACAAGAAAGTGGACTGAAATCAGGTCAGTTATTTGCATGGTAAGGTTACAATTCAAAATGAAAGGTCATTTCTTGGCCTGCAATAAATAAAAGGGTTAGCTTGTTTGCCTAATGGGTGGCAAATGAAATATTTACATGTGATACATAACACTTTTTGAAAAGAAAAACCACAGTAGGAGTCAAAAGCAGCCAAATTACACTACCCTGTTGGACTGACTAGCTTACCACAGAAAGTCTCTCTGAATTTGGATGTCAGCTTTTCGATCACACCATAGGTCTCCACATAAAAGACGTGTTCATCCAGTGGTTCACTGGCCATGATTCTCAGAGACTGCATGTCTGCCCGGTCTACTCCAACTGCATAGATCTCAATGCCAGCTGTCCGGGCACTTGCTGCCGCATCTTGAACCTGGTCTTGTGGTCGTCCATCTGTCACAACAATGACTACCTTGGGAATATTGAAGCTTGCTGGCCGTGTGCCCATTTCCTCAGTGAAGACTTCATCCATGGCAGTTTGGATGGCAAGGCCAGTCATTGTGCCAGCAGACAAGGGCTCAATGTGAGATATTGCCTCCTTCATAGATGCTTTATCAAAGTATGTCTGGAGGGGAAACTCCACTTTGACAGTGCTAGCATAATTCATGACCGCCACACGGGTTGTTCTTTCACCAACATCCAGAGTATCAATCATTTCTGACAAAAAGATTTTCACTTTCTCAAACTCTTCAGATCGGACACTACGGGAACTGTCTATGATGAAGACAAGGTCTAGGGGACGGTTCTTACAGGCGGTGTCTGTCAAAAAGGAAAGAAAACACTTCAGTCATCTCCTAGACAGGACCAGAGCTCTCATTCTAGGGTGGTAAGACCTGTCATGGCAAACTACTTCTGCCAGCTAAGTGTTTGCACTCTTGATGCTTTAGGAAGAGGCTTAAAATTATTAATGTCAACAGAATTTCTCTATGGATTGACAGAGAGGTCCACATTTGAGTCCAGAAAGTGCCTATCTATCCTCTAAACAAAGGGTTATGGTTCACATGTAGCAGCCAATGTGAAAATCTATCAATGGGATGTAAATGTACTTCTCATTTCATAGAGATGGAGCCTGATTCCCATTTTTCTAAGCTATAGAAAGTAAATGTTAAAATAACAGGATCTTTTCAGTGTGAAATCTAGCCAAACAGTAGCTTTTACAGTAGTAATAATATGAATGAGGAATAAATTCTTGTTTGTAATTCACAATCCAAAGTACAGAATAAGAAAAAATAAACACCAACAGGAAAAAGATGCAAATGATGCTGTGATAAAGGCTTCTTTAGATATTATTGCTGTTTTAAGGCAGGCACAAAATAATCAAGTTTGTGACAGCAGGCTACCTAAGATTATAGTCGCTGTCTTAATACCCTGATATGATGTTGATAATCCCATGTTGTTTATGACCATTTTTTTTAAAGAGACATTCCAGCTCAACAGGATACTGAATAGCAAATTATGATGTGTTCAGATTGAATATGCTCCTTAGGAGCTGTTTTGGGAACCCTGAACAGCTCTCCTGGCTACTGTTGAGTTCACCTTTCCTATTCAATTTCAGTTGCAATAAAAATATTAAAAGTCTTCCCAGATCCCTTAAAAGGATAGGTGAAAACAGATGCCTTTATTTTTTTTTCTCCTCAGTGCACTAAAAAATAAACTTTTTTTCTCTTGTGCAAGGGAAAAGGGAGGGGAAAATCAGATCTTTCTTCCATCAGGAATCACAGTAACAGAGTAACAGACTGGATGAATTTAAGATCCCGTCTGGGTATATTATATGTAAGTCTACATGCATCACATCACTCAGGCTCAGAAGAATGGCTTTGCACTTGTTGGGAAGCTGAGAAAGCATGAAAACAGGATTTTGCATATATGTGTAGCTTAAGACATGAAAAGAAAAGAAAAAAAAGGGGGGAGACAGTATTTGTGAAAACAAACAAATCCACAAGAATTGAAAACACAAAAATTCTTGGGTTTAGAAAAAAATATTTTCAGGAGCCTGATCCTTCTGTAAGTCCGAAACAGAGGTGTTTTGAGAAATGAATACAGGCAGGAAAGAGTTACGTAGGCTGTAGAGATTACAAAGGCCAGCTTTGCATAAAGAGTTGTACTTCTGCCTACATGCGAATAGTTTACGGACTATTCCAGCTGCAGCAATTCGTCCCTGGGACATCACTTTCCTGTAACCGTTGTGAAACCGAGAATGTAAGGAGAAACGAGACAGGCGCTACCTGGCGCAGCAAGGGAGCAGCGAGAAAAGCGCGCAGCGAGCGAGCAGTAGAGCACTGCTCGTAGAGTGAGAAGGGCTGGCGCCCCTCAGCCCCAAGAGTACGGTACCTGCCGCCTGGCTCCCGGAGAGGCGCCCGCCCGGCCGCGGCTGACGGCGTAGGCGGTGCGGAGAGCCCGGCACGGCGGGCAGCAGCAGCAGCAAGAGGAAACAGCCGAGGGTGCCGAGTGCCCGCCCCATGGTATCGCCTCCTGCCCCGCCGCTGCCGCGGGTCCGCATTTAAAAGCTGCCGGCCGCAGCAGGCGGGGAACAGCTGTGGTATCGAGGGTTGGCATCCACGACTTCCCCCGATGCCTCCTCCCAGGGGTGGGCAGCGGTCAGCGGGCTGCCAGGTCCACCACCCCGCCCCGGCGGGACCTTCAGAGAAGACCTGTAAGGGTCAGAACTTAGCACGGGCAGACAGGGAGCAAGGGAGCCGAAACAACTTCCGTCAGCCACTGGAATAATTTGATCCAGGTCTGCTAACTGTACACCTCTCGTCTCAAGGCGTCATCTCGAAAGCTGTATTTGCAAAGCTCAGCGTTATTGCCAAGACACGAAAAACTGCCTTTCCTCTTACCAAACTTAACTGAGGCCATTTTGCCTTACCCGCGGCACTGTGCAAAGCCTCCCATTTCCCATGGGAAATTCAAGCAAGCTTTCACAGAAAGCACGGCTTAGGGCATAAATCCACTACAATCATGGGTACAGGCTTTTGGAAGACACCTTTTCTGAACCTCCATTTGTCATTGGACTGCTGGACCATCTCTATTCCCTTCGCCTCCGTAAGTGGGACAGGAAGCCCTGATCTAGAACATGAACCACCACACCCTCACAAACCAGTAGCTGCATAGTCTCAAGCAGGTATTGACTCACTTCAACAGGTAACTGTTCTGACTGTACAGTAGAAGAGGTCTCCATTTCATTTACAAAGCCTACAAATATAACCAAGGCAAAGGTAACATCACCCTTTATGCAGAGGAAAGGCACAGGTCCAATGGAGTACAGTGGCTTTCCTCTCCTAGAGGGCTGATCTTCTTGAGCAACCATGCATGCACACACACACACCCCACACCACCTTCATTTTGGGAAGTCTCAACACCCTCCTCTGCCCACATCCAACACCTTCAGGTTCCTTTGGTACACACTCATCGTCAGATGGCTACCAAAGTAGCACATCAAGTCACCCTCTGTACAGGTGGATCTAGGCCAGAGCATATACTCTGGGACCATAATACAAATATCACACAACTCCCTCATAGTTTCAGCTGCGTATTTCATGAAACTCTGCACTTGAGCTTCATGTAAACTTTCAGCTCCCCCTACAAGTCCCACTTATGCAGTCCTTGCCAGCATTTAATGATTCAGTGGTTTTGGAGGCTGTCAGTGCAGCTCATACACAGAACTTGGAAACTCAGTGCGGCTGTCACCACACCTGAGTGCACAGGGTAACCGAAAGGACAGGGCACTGACAGAACAGTGGCACGACAAGTTCTTACACTGCCACACTTGAAAGGTGCTCTCACAGCTGGCACCTTGAAAAGTACAGGAATTATTACCAATAGCACAGCAGCGATGACCAAGGGCACATCTAGGGGACAGAAAGGTTGTAAATACATAGACTAGAACAAACAAAACCTGTATGCTGTAGTTATCTGAATACTTTTTTCAGAGTTCAATCCTAGATCCCTTTAGTCTTCCAAAGCAGAAAGCCCTTTTTTCTTCACATGTATGAGCAGATCATTGAATTATCTTTTACTTCTTACTACAGAGGAGGAACGGTAGAAAATTCTTGTTCAGTTTAGGAGGTGGGGGGGATGTTTTGGTTGTTAGGTGTGGTGTACATCAAATTTGTCCCAAGGGCTAGAATACTCCCACCTTATACACAAGTAGCAAGCAGACAAGAATACAACCAAGTACTTGAACAGCAAAAGCTGCAGTACAGTCTTCTGCGTTAAAGCAAACCCCTGTTCTCCACCCACAGGAGGACTTCTGCTGAAGGTCACAGATCAACCACTAAACCTCTATAGGAGCCAGTATTTGCTAAGCTGCATATAACTGGGACTTTCCACCCTACACTGAAGCATTTAAAATGAAAGACCAAGGCTGCTAGTAAACATTTCATAAAAGATTTATTTAAGTATCATTTATCACAAAGAGGAAAATACATATAAGATTAGAAGCATGCAACCATCTTACACATTTCTATTTATTTTTCTTGCATTTGCAGCACATTGTAATACAACTCCTGTGCCACACGCTTCTTCCTGAAAAATACTGTTTCAAGACAAAGGATAATTAAAAAAAAAACAACACAGTAAAGGTAAGATAACATGAGAAAAGTGCAAAGTAATAAAAGTCATGTATATACCACATTGAAACTCCCTCCCCCTCAAAACTGGATAAAGGCAAACTGTCATTTTGCTGCACGATCAGATTGTCTTTATGAACTACTTTACAAAAAAATTTAATATAAATTAAGGGCACAATCCTGCAGACATTTAATTGTAGCTAACTTCAATCACAGGTTGGCTCAATTGGTATTATTAAAAGCCACAAGTTAGTCACATGCGTAAGTTCTTGCAGTATAAGGCCCCAAGGCAAGAAAATGTTTAAGAGCATTAGGGAGAACAAAAATTAAAGCAAACAAAATCATTCCCAGATGTGTTTTGTTTAGTACATTTATATCAAACATTTTAAAACAGAACAGTTTCATCCTAAAGCCCTGAATATTTCTATTACTTAAGCAGTTTTGCAAGATTAAAAGACAAAACCCCCAGGAAGCTGGTATAGATGTTAATTAACAAAAATTGCTTCAGGCAGGTATGTAGGGAGGTGGAGGTTCCTTCTCCGGCATCTTCACTGCCATTTCATAGGTTGGTAGCATATACTAGAGAGAAGACATTTTGAATAGATTAATGTATAAAGTTTAGGGAAAAAAAACACCACCAAATGTAGCAACCCAGAACAAACCATACATATTCCCATCAGCAATTTAATCATCTGTTGCAGGCAGATATTTTTAAGAATTTAACTGCTATTCCCAGTAAGCTGGTGCAGAAGTGAAAGAATGTGTGGCAATAGCTTACTGCTCTGCTGAACCTAACCCAAAGTCATTTGTTCCACCCACTGCCTCCCATTTCAGGCACTACAGGAGTGTAACTAATAACCCACCATAACATTAGCTACTTTAACTTTTAATATTTACAGTCCGTTTAGAAAGATGGAAAAGATTTGTAAGCATATATAGAAACGCACTATATATTTATTTGCTGGTTGCTTTTATCTCAGAGAGGGTTTTACCTGTGGAGGAGCTTCAAATGAAGGATACACAGCTATCTCTGTCGAATTTCTGCTGCTGATGTATTTATAGCAGTTCCATACACAGTTAATTAGATATGCCTGAAAGAAGAGAGATTTCTCAATTTAAAGGCCTCATATACATTACCTGATTCAGAAGTTAGGTGCTGAATTACATTCATATGACTGAAAGGAGAATAAATCAACTTAGTCAATACATATGGTGGCATGTTGTCCCAGGGGATTTTAGGTTGAATAGTAGGAAAAAAACGTGTTCAATGAAAGACTGCTCAGGGAAGTGGCTGCGTCACCATGCCTAGAGGTATTTAAAAATACATAGAGGTATTTTAAAAACATGTCAATATAGCACTAAGGGACACTGTTTAGTGGTGGGCTTGGCATTGCTGGGTTAATGGATCTTAAAGAACTTTTCCAACCTAAAGCAATTGTATGATTATGTATCTGAGGGAAGGTTGTTATTTCACAGGCCTATGCTGTTACCCATTTAGCTTTGCTGTCATAGTGACTCAGAGAGGATGAGCCATGCAGGTTTTAGCAAAAGAATTCTCAAATCCATTCAACTAATCTCTCTATTTGCCTCAGTAGTACTAATCATATTAATCCCCAACTGGCTTGTGCTTCTGTGAATCCCCTTACAAAATTTTCAAGGAGGAGGTGGTGGTGGTGGTCAGGCCAACCACACAATCCCACTCATCCTGAGTTAACTATCCCTGCAAAGAAGAGTGCAAAAAAAACCACTACAGGCAAGAAGAATATGGGAAAGAAAAAAGTCACCCAGACGAAGTCAACATTAATTGCTGTAGGAAGACTTATACTATGCTCTGATGAGGATTAAAAGAAAAAAAAAATCTAATCTATGTAACACTAATCTCTCTGAATTTTTCATCACTAAATTAACATGTGGTTATACATGAGATGGAGAAATTCACTATCAATACAAAAATATAATCTACTGTATGAGGCTTCTACTGCCCCCAAATCAGGCACTCCTCTTGGAGAAAGTATGGAAAACAAGTAAAATTGTTCCATTACTTCATTTTTTCTTACATTTAATCCAAGCACAATGAAGGAATATTGTCATGGCCAAAGCACACTATCAAATAATTTCTCTAATATGCTTTGTCTGCATAACAGTCTTTGTAATTCAGCTTAATGCCTCTGTTGTTTAGATCTCCAAAAAGAAAATATCTTGCAATATCACATTTCAGTAGGAAGAAAGATGCAGCTCCGAATTAACTTGTGCATTTCCTCCTTCCATAACATGCAGCTAGGCACAGTAACAGATTTTATTAATCACTACCTCAATATTGTTTCTCCACAAGCTTAACTGTAAATATTAAACATATATCCAGATATGCAAAAAGATGCATCTGAAGTCTGTGTATTCCTACTTAGGAAGGGTAGAGACATATAAACAAACTCCGCTACATGTAAGCAACTTAATTGTAAACATCAATACAGAAAGGACTTCAGTCATACCATAATTGAATGTCTTAACAACTCTTCTCAAAAATGTTCCTAACTCAGCATTATAAGTCAGACAAGTTCTGAGTTGGGCATTGAGAATTGGATTGATAGCATCTTAATATAGTAAACTCATTAAAAAGACATATGCTTAATTCTAACTTACCTTTAAAATGATAAATAAAGCAAAAAACACCAGAACAATAAACAAGAGACAGCTGGAGTCCAAGGCAAGGAGATCATCTTTGTAAGGGAAATCCGGCTAGTTAAAAAAAAAAAAAGTGAGAGAAAGGGAGGAGATAAGCATGAACACTGCACAGTCACAAATGAGAGAATATGCAAACCACACCAAATGAAACAAAATTATTGCATAAACTACTCCTCCAGAAAAAACATCCAAGTTACATTTCTCACTAGTTTCTTCTTTATTATATTACAAAGCATAATATTGATCCTGCCTTTGTACTGCAAAAACAAGTCACTATGGAAAAGGGCTACTTTTTTATATCTATATATACAGTACAGCCTTGAACTACCTATGTCCCTAGCCACTTCTTCAATGTGATGCCAATACAGATATCCATGACATTTCCTTTTTAATAGCTGCAGCACAACATTTGTACTTATGGTCCTAATGACAGTATTAATTGCTTCTAGGCAGTCTAACCAGTAATGTACACATATACAGAATATAAAAGGAAAAAAACTGCACCCAAGGAAGAGCCAAAACAAAGGTTCTGCAAATTGCAGACCATTCTCTTTCCCTGACCACAGTAACAAAGCCTCTCTCAATACCATCTAATTTTTTAAATGTTAAAAAAAAATATTTTTAAACATCTATTTGAACAGATGTAAGCACTAATCAGAAAAAGTTTGATTCCCATTAACTGATAGTGTATTATATCCATTTTGTCTTCTTGAAGTTCAAACACCTGGCAATATTAATGAAAACTCCATTAGTTCCCTAAGAAGGCATTGTTGCAAAATGAGCAGTCACATAGAACATAAAGAGGAAGCCCCAATCTCAGACTTCAGCCCAAAATGCACCATATCAGTCCCCACCTATACTATTCTTTCCCTTCCCCACAAAATAAGGGTCAACACACTTTTAATCTGGTTCTGCCACACAACCACACTTCTTAAAGGGTTACCAATGTCTTTGTTTCAAGTACAAATGTAGCCAAGACAGTTTAAACCAAAAATTCCCATCAGAATTCTCTCTCTACTATCCTCAGCTTTCCTTCTGGAGAGAATGACACCTTTGACGCTTCCACCTCTGATAAATTTTTCTTCTCATAACCATCCCAGCAGTTATCCCCTATGGCTGCTGCAGTCTGATTCCTTTCTTACACACAGGAAGGTAACTACAGATCAGTCACTTCTGCAATTAAACCAAAGCTTAATTTCAAGTGTAAAATATCAACTTGAGCTGAACAAACACTTACCAACTGATCCAGGTAATCCTTGATTCTGGGCAAGTAGGTTAGAGAACTGATGGCAACCAGACAACTGAGTACAAAGTCAAAGAGTTGGTAACAGAAAAATGGGATTAGCCAGCCAACACGATGCTAAGAAGAAAAAGTAAAAACAGCAGCTTGTAAGGCATTTAGTTAAAAATTTAAGTAGCAAGTTTAAAGCCACAGACTAGAAATATACTTACAGCAATAGCGCCATACACCATCATTGCACTGATTGTGAACATGAGAAGGGAGATAGCAAAGAGAACACAGGCGTTTTCTGCATTAAAAGAAAAACAATAAGCATCAGTCCTAAAGTTGCTATACTGTAGCTGACAGGTATACAAGCTCTATCCATTACTATGATCTGTACTCAACTGTTCAATTTGTGCAAACTAGCAGATCTTTTCTCCTAACAGGAAAAAATCTGGTTCAAGACAACCAGCAGTCATTTGGAAAAATCCCTCTGCCTTAATCAAAAGCCTGAATAAAGTTCCAGACATGCCATATTAGAAGCCTGACATAGTCTGATAGTAATGCAACATGATGCTGCTTTGTAACATATGTCAATACTAAAAGTATGTGGCTGATTAACTTTATGACTATAAAGAATTTTAAGTGAAGCTAGCACAGTACAAACCTTTACACTTAAAAATGGTTTGATTATATAATTTGGTCAATTGGCAGTGGGAGCAGGACTGCTCCTTCAGAAGCATTAAGGAAAACAGGAAGTCACTGTGGAAGGTATCCCATTATTTACAAGAAAGGCAGCTGAACAGAAGCCAAATGGTAGCAGAATCCAGGACGCTCACAGAAACTTAATGATCTAGAGTCTCCTTGTGCATCACAGCTCCTTACAACAGAAGTACAATTGCTTTCCATGTGTTAGACTACACTTCCTCTCCTACAGCAAGCAGCATTTACAATTCTTAAGCACAGAAACCAGCATGAAAGTCTATAGATCTGGCAAGTTTGTTTTTAGCAACACTAAAGCCAAATTTGTGCTTTCCATGTTTGAAAGATTGTTTGAGAATCCTAATTTTCTAGTTCACAGCTGATCCGAAAAGATACACTGCAGAAGAACAAGGTACCAAATTCAGTACAAGATAATACCTACATACGCAGACAACATGTCTGAAATGTATTGCATTTGGAGTGCCCTAAGTAGTCAGCTATAACCAACAAATGTGGGTTTCTTCTGAGGATGTTATTCTCAGCATCTGTATGCAGAGAGCTGTAATATCCCTTCATGCACACAAAACCTTCTCACTCATCCCAACATAGGAAACAAGAATCTTGGCTAAAAGTATGTGATTGCCATTTTACAATAGGAACGGAGACAGTACGTTCAGCTCCAAAAGCATCTCTGATATAAGTATAAAGCCAGCACATACACCAACATTAGTTATAGAACATATGACGTTTTAGAGATAGCTGCTGTAACTTTTTTTTTTTATCTTGGTTGTATGAAGTATTTAGTCCTTGTTCTCACTCTCATTTCATTACTAACAAAAATGAGTTAGTCACAGGCCAGAACTGACAGATTCTTTACTCAGGTCATGAACAATTAACATGAAGACTGTAAAACAACATTCTCAAAAGCCCCATTTGTGCTGCAGTATTTCTCTTTACTCCAGACAGGAGACCTGATCCTCCCTAAATTTAGAGTGTAATACAATAGAATGAGAATAGACGCATTAGAAGTGCCATACTGAACATATTTCTGCACATTTGAAAACCATAAAACCAAAGACTGTGCCCAAGTCAGTCTACAGTTAAAAAGCTTAATCATTACAGACAAGAGCTTCACACCTATTACATTTACATACATCATATGTAATCTATAACAATTCAGTGGAACTTTGATTTAATTTCTCATTATGCTTTTTCTTCTGGTGTCAGACTCTTTAGATAAATACTTTGGTTTCACTCAACTAATTGCCATCCCAATTCATCCTCTTTTCCTACAAAAACAGTGTGGCTTTCCTCTCAGTAAATTTGTACTAAATAGTTACAGGCTCTTTCCTTACATTTCTGAGGATCACTCAAAAACTCAAGAGTCTTTAAAATTAATTTTCTGCTTTTTGCATTACTAACAAGGCAAAAACTTAATTAATTGAACTTGTTCCACACAAACTTCAACACCAAAAAAGTGTCAAATTTTATTAATATGATTAGGAATAATAGCAAGTAAAAATAATATTCCTAAGAATATAGCAACTAGTTAATGAGAAATCCAGAAAACAAACCAATCTTACTTTAAAGCTGTATGCATAAATTGCACACTGGCGTAAAGGAAACACAGCACGACACTGCATGCTTTATTTTCTAAGCAGACAGCAGTTATACACCTACCAGCCATTCTCTCAGAAGCATAGTAATTCCCGATGACTTCATACTGGATATCAACAGTTGGCACTATATTTGGATGAGTCACTTCTACTGTCAACAAGATGCCCATCAACAAGTTCACCACCTGAGAAAGATCAAGTTACATAACGGTTATTTGCACTGCAGCAGCTATGATCTTTTAAAGTACACTAATAAATCTTTTATTTTAGTTAGAAAAACTCATTGCTTTGCCTACTTTAGTCAAATCACTATCCAAACAATCAGAAAAGCACTGAACATTTGTTAGTTCTGCTAAATAACAACTATGTAACTTTATGAATAGAAAGGATGGATAGGGTCTGCAGGGATTCAAATGACATTTAAACTTATGCTGCATGATGGATACACAGATCAGTTTGTGAACTGGAAAACTGGAAACAGTTAAAATAGGCCAGGAAAGAAAAACAGACACAAAGAGGAACATTTGGAATGAGTTTCTGCTGCCCACAATAAATTCAGTGTTAATTTAATGCAAAGTGCTGCTTAATACAGCCAGTGGAGAACCATCTCCCTCCCCTTCCTATATCATTTATTAAAACCTCATCAGTCCTTATAAAATAGGCTGCACAAACATAGGTGATGCTGAAGTTTCACAGATTAAAGCTCAAAATTTGTAAGCACTCGGCATTGACTATATGCTTACTGGATCTTCCGTTCACATGGCCATTGAAAATTACTTCTGTTCCCCATTCTGGTAAATATCAGAAATGCTTTCAATAAGAGTTCAGAAATAAAAGTAGCTTAAGCCTCTACAAACTTGCCTTCACAGCATTTATAACATATTCAAAATTTACAGTAGCATAGTTTCTATCACTAATGTGTGGAGTAACACATGCAAAATAAGGTTGCATAACCAAAAAAGTTGTGGAAAATGACTGCAGCTTGAAAATACCAGTTAGTATTCAGTATAATCACCATCACCAGAAGGATCACAGCCTCAAAAACAAGAAACCAAAAACCCTACACACCCACAAAACACAACACCACAGAAGCAAAATGCCAAACCACCAGAAACTGGTTTGTAATTTCTCAGAACTTTTGAGTATTTGCCAAATTTCTTATTTTACTGACCTGTTTTCAGAAGTCAATGATAGTAACAGTGGCAAGTCTACATACAATTACTTAAGTTTCCAGTGAGGAATAAAACTTTTGAACGTTTAAAAGGAGCATTACCTTTTAAGATTCAGTTCCTACAAGCTTTTTTTTTTTTTAAGGGTTTTGTTATGGCTGGTTGATTTCCCACCTCCTGGTAATAAAAGTCTTCAGTGAAGTCGAAGATAATGGTTTTCTACAAATGCTGCCATTTCCCCTCCCTACAAGACACTTCCTACAGGGCAAACTGTTGTAATATATGAGGATTTGGCTTTTGCACAATAAGGCTTTCATAAGATCTAATCTGTAAGATAACAGGCTACAGCTGTGGGTGTCATGAGGAACCACGAGTGCCCCTGACCAAGATAACTGGGTGCAACAGTGAGTGCCAGGAGGATCCAGGAGGCCCTTGATTGATGTTCCAAGAAAATACAACGGGGTCAAGATCACCTAATGAGGGAACCCAGCTGTCAGTTTGATCAGATGAACCAGTGGGTGGGGGCAGTGGGTAATATTTGGAGAACGTAAAAGAACACTCACAAATATGTGTAAAGTTAATCCTTATCCTATACAAGCTACCTGCCGTTAGTGGTGTGCCTTTAGCAATTTTGCTATGCACCCAGCACTGTTTGCCTTTATAATGAACCTTTTATATTTAAATTTTAGAGGGAGTTCGTTTCTTACACTGTCAAGTTGCTTATCAGCCACTTGTTTAAATTTCTTAATTTTGCTTCACCGTTTTTCAAATGTATAGAATACTATATTCTCTCACCACTCCTGCTTCATCCTTCTCTACTTTTGCTTTCTGTTCTCCATGTATTTTAAAGCCTTCTGTTTCCTCCTTTGAGTATGCCAGGCATATCAACCAATACTTTGGAAAATAACTTCCTGTTTTATACTTGTTCTGAAAAGCCTAATGTCAATATTCAGATCTGTGGCAGTTGAAGCCAACTTCTATTTCAAAAAACAAATATTCAAATTATAATTAAATTGCTTATTTATAAACAGACATTATTTTAACTTAAATCAATTTAACTTAATATCAAGTTAAAAGCCCAAAATAGGTTCTCTGCCTCAAGATAGAGAGCAAGCACCACTTGAACAGATATAGAAGTACTGAAGAATCTGAATGCCTTGGAGTTGTGAGACTAATCCTATGTCAGTCACTTTTAAAATTTTAATCCTATCCATCATCTTAGTTATTTCTCTAGTTACTGAGAGGAAAGCTTAAACTACTAAAGATTTGTTTTCTCAACCTGAAACGGCACATGAGGCACATAAGAAAGAGTAACTCAAAACCCAGTCTATTAGTATTCTTTTCCTGTCACACTGATCCTAACTTTAAAAAACCACAAAGCAAAAAACAAAGCCAAAAAAAAAAAAAAAATCCACCTCACCAACCAAAACCCAAACAAATAACAACACACTAAAAGCTCTGCCAATTAGCACCCATGGTTTCCAGTATTCATTACTGCTATTTCTGAATTATATCACAACACTCAACCAGTCATCATATTCAATACATGGATTTCAATTACGAATTACCAACAGCTCCAGATCAGAAGTCTTTCTAAGCACACGATGGAGTCTGTTTTTTAACTACTACCATTCTTCTTTCACAGAAGCTTGACAACAGCTAGACTACAAAGCTCCTTTAGCTTGATAGTCAATGTGACTGGCAGCAAGAGTATGGTCTGGACTTCATGGCATCACTATAGCTTGTATTTTATTTCCAGTGAGTATAGTTTATAGTTTGCATTTACAAATAGTCTACATGGATTTAAAAAAAAAAAAAAAAAAAAAGAAAGAATGCTAAGTCTTAGTGTAATCCGGAGGTTAAAACTACCCCATCCTCCCAGATCTCCCCACCAAACCTGGCAAGCCAGGACTTGGTGGCTAAAAAATCATTCCAAGGTAAAACCTCAGAAATCCCAGCTCTCCTATCCTAGTCTTTTTTGCTAGGAAGGAAAATAAAAGAGGGCACCAAATCCATATTCAACTTATTATTCCAGAGATGGTTCCAGTAAAATGAGAGAAAAACAATTTTGTTTTGTATTAGAGTAAGAAGGCATTTGACCATTATGACTGGGATAAATGAAATAAAGTTTGGTGTAGCTTTTGTCAAAATTAAAAGTCCAATAAGTGGTATTAAGGTAGAAGGTCAGCACTTATTACAAATTACTAACAGAAATATTAGCTCTGCATATGATCAGAACTCAAGAGACTGCAGGACTATGCTAAACAGTATTTTTAATTCCTGAGTTTTATCTCCATGGTATACATTTAATGCCTAATCACACAAGTGCTTCATCTCTCTGTAGGCCTGAACATGAAGCCCAGATTTCCCCAAGGACTTGGTAACTAAAAGCCTTGGACATGAACAGGAATTCCTACTTATCATTTGTTTATTTCCTTTTATGAGGGGAAAAGGAGGGAAGCTGACATGCATTACTACACTTTCTTACCCTGCTCTCATTTTTCCAATGTTCTAATGTTCTTCCTTAAAGGTGTTCCTGAAAAGACAAATCAAGATGGAGTTTTCTGTACTGGTTAGGTAGGGTTTTCAGTTTTGGGTTTTTTTCGCCTGTTTGCTTGGATTTTTGTTGTTTTTACTATAATGAAATAATAAAAACTGGGGGAAAAAGACTAATGGGAAGTAGGGTACATCAGAGCTTCTAGCATGTTAAGAGTAGATTGTGAGCAGCTATATTTTTCGTTTCTGGAAACCTTAATTCAGTGAACAAATGACTCCAGAGATCGCCCTCAAGTCTCCTGGTAGCTAACACCAATTGTATCATTTTGACTCAGTCATCAAACTTTGCTGCCAGACTGAAACAGCCACTCCCTCTGAAACAATGCTATTACTTCTAGACTGTTTATTGAACTCTGATCTGAATTTTGCCAGTGCAGCATTCATGCTTCCGGTTTCTGGAGAGCACTGTGCCCAACAAGAAAGTTGACAGGAAGAAACAAACTTCAAAGCCACACATTTGCAATTATGGAGCTAGGAATACGAGTTTTCTTTTTCCTTCCTGCACTGAACAGCAGTGGGTATAATAAACTGAACTACAATAGTTCTGGTATTCAAGTACAAGTCCACTAGAAATGATCTTAACTCATCTTTTTCCAAGTACAGTTTTCTCTCTTTATCAGAAACCACAGCAGCATGTGGACTGAAGCAGGCTTAAAAGACACGGTTTAATCACACAGCATCAACATTTCAGAAGATAATGTCCTTGTTCACTTTGGGCTCACAGGACTGTGCAACAAGGACAGTGATATAACTGAGTCAGGAGATAAGTTAGTTAGATGCAAGATTTAAGAGCGTACAAAGAAGCAAGGAAAATGAAAGTGCCTAAAGAAATGGTTACATAACACACACGTACGAAAAAGCCAAAACTCTTATCTTACTAAAACATCTGGAGCAGACTGCTACAAGACTCCATTTTCTATTTGGTATCAAATTCCTTCAGGATTGCACAGCAGGAGAACGCAGTCTATCCCATAAATACAGGCTTACAGGCTGCCCAAGATCCTCAGTAACACAAAGCTATTGTTGAGCTAAGCATTCTCCCCCACTAAAATGCTGCCTTCCTCACAAAAAAAACCAACCAAACAACAAAACTAAGCTTACACCTCAGAAAGTTATTACTATTTGACTCACTGTAACTTGGAAGTACAGATTATTACATCAATTTAGAAATACTTACACAACCTAGTGTCTGAAAGACTAAAACTAATGGTATACTTAAATGATGCATTACTTAGCATGTCTAAACAACTTCACTGACTTTTTTAGGTTCCTCGGCAGAAAAAAAGTTTAATTTTCACTGCTTACATTTTACTTTACCTTCAAAAAGGTCTGAATTATAATTAAATTACGATTTAAAGTGTTAGGCAAGACCTAAGGTAAGGCTTTACTTCACCTCCCACAGCTATCAGACTCAAGAGTTATCTTTTCCCAACTGGGAAGAACTGGGTAAAAATTTTCAAAGCATAGTATAACAAAACATTTGATACAGTTCATAGAAAAATGCAGCTGTGAAGTACTTTGCATGTCCCCTGCTAGCCTGAACTGTATTTTCCCCCTTTAGCAGCCTGGATCTGTTGCAGTTACAGGAGATCAAAGGAACACTTTGCACAGACACCACTCTGAAGCAGTCGGCATCATCAGTGATCGGCTACTTTTCTCCATCTGCAAGCTATACAGCTATTTACATAGTCAGAAAGAATGAAGAGGTGCTGCATCCAGACAACAAGATTAAAACAGAAGTATAGCAAGGGAGGTAGAATCCGGAAGTACTACTGTTCTGTGGCTAGGGAAAACACACCCCTGCCCAGCATCCCCACCAAGTTACCAGGTTTTCCAATGCTCCTACGAACAGGACACAAAAGTAGGGAGAGTATTAACACATACTTGTGTCATAAGAAGGACGAGCATCTCCTTACAGTTAAAAATTTATGCTTCTTTTTGAGACACCAGAAGCACATTCTTGATTTTCTTCCACAAGCACAGAGTAACACTTCTGGAGGTTTTGCAGGTTTCCATAATAGGTATGATTTTCCACTACTGCAATGCACTTCACTTTTTTATTTTACATGAATTAATAGTTGAATTTAAATCACCGCCAAGACATTTTTTTCAAATTTCTTTTTGAAAAATAAAAAATAGCAGCTCCCTAGAGTTTTGTTACATTCCCTACGCCCCTATTTCACTTTTTCTTCCATTCCTCTCTCTTTTATAGTTCACACCTACTTTTGTCAATGGAAGGACCAGCATGAACAATACTGTCTGGAGAAAACCATGGATTCTCCAAACTTAAATCTCCATGACCGTAAAAAGTTTCTGTGCATAGCTCCTTCACATCAAGGCATAAAAATTCATCATTCTCTATTTTCACAATCTGGGGAAAGGTGAAGAACACAGGCTCTGGTTACAGCTTCAGAAGAATGTAAAAGCTATGATGCAACACTTTTACTACTCATGAGTGTAACAGGAAATAAAGATGAAGAAATTGTTCACTAAAAGGGAACTCGGTTCCCCTTTAAGGGAAATAGAGGAAGTTAAGACTCCACGCCTGAGCTTGCTGGTATTGTTTTCACATTTCTATTTGACTCTAGTTTAAAACTATCTCAAATATTTCATCTTTACACTACAACTTTCTCTCAGAGAAAAAGTAGCCATCACTCAGAAAACAAGAGGTGTTTTGGAAACCAAATCTGTTTGTACTGCTCCTAAACCACTGTCCTGAGAAGAGAGAGTACTAAACAACCAAGTAACTTCCCACAAAGCTCTTTTAACGAGCTGAAGCCATGCTCATTTTGGAGACTCGCCCTCCTCTAAGAAGTTACAAACTACTCACGAGAGCCCTATTTTATCATCCTATTCTCAACGTACTCCAGCGCTCAGTCTCCTCGAATGCTAGTATCCCTGCTCTTATCGAAAGCGCCTTCAGTACTGCTTGAAACAACTGAAACCCTCCATTTCATCCAATCCAAAAGGGGGACAAGTTACAGAACCCCACAAAGACCTGGATTATAATACCCCGGGTTCTTTTTCAACCCACAACAAGGGAGGCCTTCAGGGGACAAGTCGGCCTATCAAATCGAAAACAGACCCTCGTAAGGAAAAGGGAACCAAACCACACCGGGTGTCCCCAGAAAAACTCGAGCAGTTCCCTTCGCACGACACAGCACAGGAAACTAACTAACGACTGGCAACACAACAACAGACTACTGCAAGATAAGCCTGCCCAGGGGAGGAGCGGAGTTGCACCCGCAAAAGCCCTGGCCCGGGTCGGGGCCCACCAGCGGCGCGCGCAAGCTGCCCACCGCGCGACCAGGCTGGGTACCCG
>VWZI01017619.1:230855-269145 GCA_013396835.1 Psilopogon haemacephalus | reverse complement strand
AAAAAAAAACCGAAAAAGACCATTTTGAGAATGATTTCCTGTACTTGAGGGAAGAGAGAATAGGTTAATGATTTTAGTTTGACCTTCTGTGAAATATTCCATTTCTTCCATGCCACAAGCAGCCCAGATGACCTCAGGCAAGACAGTTCCTTCTCTTTAAGCCTTAATTCTCTCTTTTCTGTTAGCTCAGAAGGGATTTGTGAGGCTAAATACATTAAGAATTCTGAAGGGCTCAGCTTACAGTCATGGCAGCCAGAACAAAATCTCAGGGAGACAGAGTACTGGTGATAAACTTTTCTTCCCAAATAGCAAAAGGACCTTGACATTGCAGGAGCAAATCCTGCACTTCCTCAATAGCAAGAGCAGAAAGCCCTGCACATATCTGCAAGTCAGAAGCAGCTTCCAAAGAATGATTCACATTCCTTTACCAGCATGACACTTAACTCCTTCCCACTCAGCAGGTAGGGAAGGAAGGAATTGTAATATCATAGTGTTTGTCATTATCCACACTAGTTAGGTCTAGATAGAAGATTTGAACTTGTCTTGGGAGGGATTGGCAATGTTTTACCGAATATAAATTAGTTGTGAATAATCATGTTTGAAAACAATACCCATGACAGCAGAGCAGTTAGCATTAAGTACATGAAAGGCCAAGTTGCATTCCCCTTCAGCTTCTTCAAAACATCAGGTTCAACACCTGCAAGATGTCAAAACAGTAGAGCACTAAGACTGATGATTTTTGTAATTCCACCGTCTGTCCCTTTTGTGCCATTTTTCAGTCTATCCTTGGCTAAAAGATGTTGGTTTACACTTACGGTGTAATCATTACTTTCGCTTTACATGCACTGAACTACTGTCAGTTTGCTTATGAAAGATGAGGTGCTTCAGGATTTGCTCTGTGTGTGTGAAAACCTATGGACCTTGAGCTGATATTTGCACGTAACCTGTGCAGGCAGGGTTCCCATCACTTAATGAAAACACAGTCCTGAGGGTTGGAGAAACTGAGGCATAGTGATTTGACCAACACCACAAAGATTAGTGAAAGTGATAGGAACACCAAACAAGTCTCCTGCCCAGTGGCTTCTTTGCCAGGAAATAAAAGGTGCGGTGCAGAACATGTTGGAGCTCTTCCATCCCAAATGGAAGGCTCTTGACTATGTGGGCAGTAACAAGCTACTTCTGTTTTTTCTTTTTTTAGAACTTTATTTTCTGTGTCCATCTGCTGCTCTACATCATAAAATAAATTAAAAAAAAAAAAAAAAAAAAAAAAAAAAAAAAGGAGACTTTGTTTCTCAGACTTGTTTTTTTTCCACTCAAACCAACAATTTTTAAAAAAAAAATTAAAAAAAAAAAAAAAAAAAGAGAAAAAGAAAGGTGACTTTGCTTCTCAGACTTGTTTATTTTCCACTCAGACCAACAATTTTTAAATAAAAAATCAGGGCTTTTCAACAGCACAGGGAAACAAATGTCTTTACACAGATACTGCAGTATATAATACTGGACCCCTTTAGTGGAATTTAAAAAACACATCAACAGAACTGCTGCAGAAGGTGTGATAAATATCTGGGCTGAGAGACTGGGTCCACTTTTTGCTTCCTTAAAACAAGATAAGGAGTAACAGCAAATCAGTAACATGTAAATGGGGGGTGAAGTCAGGAGGGACATTTTCCTGTGGTGACTCACATAGTGAAATCTTAGATATCTTGAAATCAGCATTAACAAATTTTACTGGTCTTTTTCTCTGAAATGGATCCTGCTAGAAGACAACAAGCTAATTTGGACATTCAGTGATTTCTTGTAAAAGAGATAAGAAAGTAGTAAGAATGTATTGCAATGAGTGTTGTGGTTATTGGATTTTATTTTTGTTTATTGAATTAATCAACATCACTTTGGGATTCCTAATGTAATGTTCCAAGCTTCTGTACTTTTTGTTCTAGTTGATTGGTGTTAACACTATGAATTACTTTTTACCAGCAAGACTCATTGTAACTCAGTTCCAAACCTTTTAACTCGTAACAGATGGATCAGCAAGTCAGGGTTATAAAAGCAGCTAAAATATGACAGCATGACGCAAAACTTTCATTAGCACAGTGCTTCTGGGTTATTTGCTGTATGCTCAGGTTTTCTGAATATCAAACACTGAGAAAAATTCTTATATTCATTTAGAGAATCAAGATGTGCTAAACTAAAAGAGCTGTGGTTCATTTACATCTATCTGCCTTCATGCAGCTGAGGAGCTATAAAAATATCTAAAAATAACATCATCTAAAATGGTACTTGCAATTTCAGATATCTCAGTACTTTCACATGACCAAAAGTGAGCTCTGCAATGGGAGATGTCCTGTATTTACTGGCAGTCTCCCCCTTCCAGCCCTCAGCTTGGACTTACCTCTCCATGAGTTGTGGCAGGGTGAACAGCAGGAGCCTGAGGACCTGAGTTCTACCTGCTCAGGAAGAGTTACCATCTGGTGAGTGTTATTTCTTTACACATTGAGTCTTTGAATGGGTTTCAAGCTTGGGGTGTTGGCAGATATTTCAAGGAGGAACACAGGGGCTGGCAGCTGATGCTGCTGAAGTGCTTGATAGAGTCATTTATCACGTCTCTGTAACTTGCACTACACATAATAACCACAAAAGGAATAGAACATACACAGAGAAATCAAAGTTTGACAGGGAAGATCTTTTAAAAGTTTGCAGTACTCTCTGGATGGGACAATACAAGGATCTATTATTATTACAGTGGCTTTTGCCTAAGACACAGGGAGTTTCTGTTTCTTTCCAGTACTTCACAAGCAAGAACATCTGCAGAACTGAATGTCAGGAGCGGCACTTACTGTAAAGTTCGATTTGCCTAAAAAAGATCCCTGGGTCTGGTTCAGTATGATCACAGAAGGACATTTCCTATGTCTAATCTTTGTAGCCCACAAGTTAAAACCCCTCTCTCATCACAAACAGACAGCTACCCTTAGAAAATGCACAGTATTATGGGAGCGTGCCTGTCTTGTTAGCACAATAAATACTTCATTTCTTCCAAGCAATTAGCATGTCTAGCTAATACTCTGTTCATGCAGATATATCAAATGTGCTGCTGATCTGCACACTGGGTGGAACCTTGATAATTATAGATGATTACAATGATCAGTTACAGATAATTATGGAACAGCAGGCCAAATTCCTCTCCACTGTTGCACCACTTAACCGTGATGGTGATGGTGCTACACCACATTTTAAGTGTGAAACAAAGCTTGAATCTTTGCATGTGCATACTGCAGTCTGCCTAGGAGTAAACACAGCTTTGTAGGTCAGGAGTTCATCAATTACAGCATTAACAACATCTTAGTGCTTGAGATACCATCTCACAAAACCATCACTTACGGGATATGGCCCTATTATTAGGGATGTAGTCAATCTTCCACCTTCAAAAGAATGCCCACAAGAAAAAGTATCATTACAAAAATAGAGCAGACTGAGTTGAAGAGAAAGTCAGAACTTAACAGGAGTGTATTTCATCATTTGCAGCTGCTGCAACAATTAATTGCTTGCTTCTAACCAGATCATAGATGTTTTCCTAGCCACACTTGATCCCATATCCCATGCTATGGCTGCACCAGAGGCTTGATTTCCAGCCACTGGGCTGTCTGCAGGCACAGGGAGAGCTTTTGGCTGTTCCTGAGGCATGTGCCAGTCAAGCAACTAATAAATCGCTTAGGGAAAAGGCAGAGGGAGCCAGCTGGATTGTGCCAGCATGAGCTAGCAATTAGGCTACACTGTGTCCATGAATGACAAAAGAGAGAGGCTACTCTACATTTACCCTTCAAAGGGATGAGTTATGCAGAGGATAAAAACATTCAACCAATTGCACAAGTAATGCTACAGCTTCTTGGAGGGATGTTGAATGTCCTGTCTGAGGACTTATGCTAGTCTCCACATAGTAAAGATCAGAGACTGGGAGAATGAGCATTCTGTCCCATTAGTTTAACACTCACCGTGCCAGAAGCAGCATAGCAGACTGATGTGCGGAACGATTAATTCTCACACAACAAAACGGGAGACACATCTTAAAAGCTTAGAAGTCAGGGAGTAGCCTGAACTTGGAGAAAGGAAGAAAGAAAGTGAAATTTCCTGAGGGGCTCCAAGGTCTGCTTTTCAAAGGTGCTGGCCATCTGCAAAGACCATTTAAGCTGAGCAATGGTTTTTCAACCTCTGAGGACTAGGAAGTGAAAGAATGAAAGTTAACAGCAGTTGCTGCGTGTATTGTGTTTTAGTCTGATGGGTTTTTTTAAAACTTGGCCCAGTCACTGGTCACATCTTTCCCATCTCTGGGAGCCTCTATAACGGCAGCGCTGGGGGATGCAGCACAGGAAGGCTCCTGGCACTACTATCACACCCATATCAACAAAACAGTACCCATCACGCCTTTCCTAACTACAAGCAGTGATGGTACTGGTACAGCAGCATAATCTCACACACAGTACACTATCACTAGATTTGTCCTGAAGAGAGCTCTGCAGTTACTTAGGAAAGGGTATGGTCAACAAGTGGTAGGAGTGTGGGTTTTTTGCCTTCATTAGAAAGTGATATTAAATTTTGTACTGCTATAAAATACTCAGCCCATCTGTATTACAGTGGTGACTTCCCATCTGTGAAGGAGTGAAGCCAGAAGAAAAATACAGCTCTTCTGATACTGCTGATGTCAGAGGAGTGATACTTATGAATTTGACAGAAAAACTGATTAATGTAATTTGCTGCTGCTTGCCATCGGCACACAGTCAGCCTGCCAGTGTCACAGGTTTTGATTGTTCTTTTATCCCAACAACAGAAGAATGTCATAAGGGTTTCCTAAACATAAAAGGTTTAGGATGAAGGAAATAACTTTACAAACATCTACAGTATCTTCTTAGAAGCATTCAAATGAAATGTTTTCAGCAAAACCCACGTACTTTTACTCAAACACATACACACTAATTAAATAAAACTGCTCACGAGTGCTGGGCTTTGGGCAAAAGTTTTTGTGTGTTTGTTTGGGTTTTTTTTTAATTGTAAAAATTGTAAACATTTAAAATATTTTAATATTTTAAAATAAAACATAATTACACAGACATCAAAAAGTTTGCAAGCAGATACAGAAAATAGAGCAGAATCAATCTTGAATCTACCAATCTCATGAGCTCCTCTTTATCTCTTTCATATTTTTTTTTTTTTAATGATAGAGATTATTTTCAATGCTAAACAGTGACCTTGGGCAACATCATGGCCCCAGTGAGGTCAATGAATGTTTTCCATTGGCTTCAGAGATAGCAGAACTTTAACCACATACTCATTAACAGATCTTCTAAATCCTTGAACTTGCTGTACTTGTTTCTCCAGCGAGGCCATATATTTTCTTGTTATGTGTCTGCTCCAAACCAGTTGCTTTCCAGATGAAAGCTCTTTGGTCTATGTAGTCCATTCATAAACTGCCTTTTGTTTCCCTTACACTGACACACAAACACTAAGTTATGCAGATTCTAGACAGTGGGCTGCTAAGTGGCAGTTAAGATTCCCCCTTACTTATCTATCTGAAAGAGTCCTGCTGTGATAAATTTTAGGGCCCACTGTACAGCCATCTACCCCAAAAATGAAAACACAAGGGAATTGCCCTGTTCCAAGCACAGATACATTGCTGCAATTAATTACTTTCCTAAAGGATACAGCCACTCTGACAGCTATGCAACAGAGGAAGACTATCAGGTAGAAGTGAGGTGCAGGAAAAGCTCAGACAAGCCAGCATCAGGGACAGCATGCCTGTGATGGCAGAAGCACGGACCTCTGCTGTAGTGCTTTAAAGCCACTAACATCCCTGGTTACTCAGTGCCCTATGTGAAAGGAGTTTCACAGCATCAGCCCAATGCCTACAAAGGGAACATGCATACATTTAACATTCATTAGTAACATCATCTTCCCACACAATCTCCAAAGGCACAAAATCGAATGCAGATGGAGATCTGACAATCACTATCTCAGCCTTTGAGCCAGCACTTCTAGATGGGTCAGGTGAGGGTATAGTCTCAGGACCCTCTGAGGAAATTCTGACAGCTACTACCAAAGCTAAAGCTCCTCCAGGATAAAGGGCCTCAGCTTTTAGTGGTGTCATCTTAGTGTTACTTAGAAACCGCAGTATTCAATTGCAACACATTCCCTCCTCCATATTATAGGCCCTCTTACAATGACAAATACACACTGTTCAATAAATACTAAAATTACATTTACAAAAAATTCATTCACAAATTTCATTTATATTAGAATATTTAACAAAATGGTAAAAACTTCCAAATACTAGATTAAAAAAAATATTTCAGAAAGCTGATTCAGTCTACTATAAGTACAAATGTAACATGCTTTGGACATACAGACTGTAAATTTAGCCCATCATGAAATATGAGGAGAATAAAAGGCTTTAGGTCATCTTTCCAAATAACTTTAAAACCTCCTTTAGAATTTTCACTTGTAGAGCAAGGTAGCCTGACATGGGGTGAAAAGTATGAATATGTGAAAATATGAGGCAAAAAGCTGACTGCAGCAGCCAACAAGGATTAAAAATATTTAGGAGGCTTGAGAACAATCCATGATATTCTCCTTTGGTCTCTGAACAATGCTTCCTTCTGTACATTACTAGCCTGTTGATGAGTACCTCTGCAAAACTGCCAGAGGAGACCAGACTAGCTGGTGAACTGTCCATGGAAATGAAGGACAATTTTGGTCAGGTATGTCCCAACCATTTCTGCAGTGGCATATAACATTACAAGTTGACAAACAACATGACAGTGAAAAACTGAAATGACTTAATGCAACCAATCAAAACCCATTCAACAGCTTTTAATCAAGGGCAGCAGTCTGTAACGAACAGGAACACTGTTTCAATGCCATCTTCTGTGCACAGCGTGTTCATTCTCACTGTCCTCTCACACACTCATGCTCTCTGGCTCACTGCTTCTCTTCTCCTCTTCCTCTCACTGGGAGGCCTTCTAGAGCCTCTTTACTTTGGGCTCAGCACGGCATTGCAGAAAGCAGAATCCTTGCAGCTCATTGGCATGCCTGCCCCTTTGGGTTGTCACTCTGGCAGCTGCACAGCTCCTTCAAGTCTCCTTCTTCATTTTCTTCCTCTTCCTCCTCTCCTTTTTTCCAGATACATCTGCCACACAAACAATAGGGACTAGTACACAAACCTTCCACATGACATCACATCCCTGGGAACTGTCGGCTTTTTGTCTGAAGAGGATTTTGAGGTTTTTAGATGTGTCTTACAAGGGCCACCTATTTACAAGGGTAATCCATGAAGAGGGCTCCGAATGGTTTTAGTGGGCTCTGACTCATACATTTGCTTTAATTTCACATTTAAAAGCACTGTGCAAAATTAACTCCCACTAAATGCAATAGCAGTTTTGCTCTTTAATTCTGGCAGGAGCAGGAACAGGTACTTGCCATAGAAAAAAAAAATACGCCACAGCCTCTCTAATAGTTAACACATACAGCTAAAGGAGAAGCATTTTGCATATTCCTTTAAAAAGGCATTTGTTAACACTTCTCAGATTACACATTATTCTGAAAATAAAATACATCAGATGTGCAAAAACAATCACTTACCATTACTGGGTGAATTATTAGCAATGTCCAAGGATTTTTTGAAAGAAGCACAGACTCCATCACTGCCATGTTTTGTAGGTACCAAGTCCCTTGGGCCTTCTTTCATTCTTGTTTCCAAACCTTGCTGGGGCTTAATTGAAACAATATGCTTCACTAAGCATACAAGTTAAATGAAGCATGTGTGAGTACACAATATGAGACTAAATGTCATTATTAGAGGGAATTAAGGTATTTAAAGAAACTGCAGGACAACTTATTTTTTTACATGTTTAGAATACTCTAGCACATCATCTGCCTACCTCCTATCTATTTGTTTTACAAGGGATTAAAGTGTTGACATTGTCTTTCATTATACTTGTTTTCCCCCATGAGCAGGAAAGGTACTGTAATTTTAATGAGGCTGAAGAATAAGATGTGCCCGGTGACTGCTAAATGACCACAGTCCTCAGAAATACCAGAGGCAGCAGTATACAAAGTGAACAGTTTTGTATATTTGGCTTCATAAGTAATTTCATTTTTTAATGTCCATCTCTGAAGGATGAGTTTGCACAGCAGCAACACAAGCATTTGGAGCTGACATGAAGCACAAACTTCAACAAGACCAAGTGCAAGCTTCAGCATCTGGGACAAGGCAATCCCAAGCACAAATATAGGTGGGGCAGTGAGTGGCTGGAAAGCAGCTCTGCAGAAAGGGACTTGCCGGTGGACAAGAAGCTCAACATGAACCAGCAGTGTGCACTTGCAGCCCAGAAAGCCAACCAGATCCTGGGCTGCATCAGGAGAAGTGTGGCCAGCAGGTCGAGGGAAGTGATTCTCCCCCTCTACTCCACTCTGGTGAGACCCCACCTGGAGTGCTGCATCCAGTTTTGGAGCCCCTATTACAAGAGGGATGTGGACAAGCTGGAGCATGTCCAGAGAAGAGCCCTGAGGATGATCAGAGGGCTGGAACACCTCTCCTATGAGGACAGACTGAAAGAGTTGGGGCTGTTCTCTTTGGAGAAGAGGAGGCTCCCAGGTGCCCTTCTTGTGGCCTTCCAGTGTCTGAAGTGGGCCTACAAAAAAGCTAGAGAGAGATTTTTTAGGCTATCAGGTAGTGACAGGACTAGGGGAAATAGAGCAAAACTGGAGGTGAGGAGGAAGTTCTTTGCCATGAGAGTGGTGAGGCCCTGGAACAGGTTGCCCAGGGGGGTGGCTGGGGCCACAACCCTGGAGGTGTTTAAGGCCAGGCTGGATGAGGCTGTGGGCAGCCTAATCTAGGGTAGGGTGTCCCTGGGCATGGCAGGGGGGTTGGAACTAGATGATCCTTGTGGCCCCTTCCAACCCTGACTGATTCTATGATTCTAAGAAACAAATGATGTTCTGAGGAGTCTGAACAGCACTATGAAGATTATCCATTAAGGTACATACAATGCTAATGCAACTAATTGGATGTGCAAGAACGAGAGTGGCCTGGCAGCAATCTAGTGACTCATGGGCTGTCCTAACAACCATCTGAAGACTTGTGATTGATGAGTTAGTTAAAAGCTTTTCCCTTAAAATGGAAGCATCAGGAATTTACCAGTTCCAAGGATCAGGAGAGACCACAGTGAGTGCAAGAAAAAGATGGACATACAAGTCCAGTGTTAAATGAATGAAGAACAATTAGAGTATCTTGGGGTCTCCTCTCCCATTTCCCATTTCACTTAGCAGCAAGGGCATCACAGACAAGGACTGGTCGAAAACCAAGTCAACACTCTGCTCCTTTGTACTTCCTATCCCAAATGATCTGACATTTTCTACAGCCTTTCCTTGTTGTACCCTGCAATATTTTTCTCTCAATAAGCTTTTCACTGATACTTCATTAGTCTTTCTCTATCTTCACTGGCTTTTGGGAACCACTGTCCTGGTAGGGCATAAAATCCTTCCAAATTAGTTCAAATCTCCTGTAGCAAGTCTGGGAGTTAATGGGTGTGAGCAGAACAATGGAGGGTTTGTCTCCAACAAAGCCCCGAGGGCTAAGTACTTAGCACATAACCATGTCAAGTGCCTTGTGCTGCCCCTCAAGTGCCAGGGTGGACACCTAAACACAGGACTTTGAATTCAATGGCCTAAACAATGGGTGCTAGTGCCTATTGGCCAGTTTCACTTCAAAATAGTGTATTCTTTCATATGGGCCATGTGTTTGCAGCTTCTGCAGCTTGCACCAGCAGCCAGCGGCAAGGCAACTCTTTCCTCCTCCTCTACAGGGAAACTTTGTATCAATGGTGTCAGTGAGTATATGCTAAGACTCCATAGGCTTACTTAGAATTTCCCCTCTTACTAGGTTCCTATTTTTCAAGTTCTGACTGTTTAAACTCTTTAGTTCTGTGTTTATAAATAACCTTTCTGTAATTGCTTCCTGTCGACTGAACATCGAAAGAATCTCAGGGAATTTGTCAGAATTTTTTAATATTAATAATAATATTCATTAAAATTATTATTAATAATTCACAATCAATTATTAATAATCAAAACAACCACCTCTGCATTACTGTTAATATCTCCAGGTGACGTTCAGTCACAGATGAAATACAACCCTCTAAACTTGGAGTGCATTTGCCCAAGAAAGCATTTCTTATTCCATGATTAAAGCACCTGCTCCTCTCTACACTGCAAAATCAATTTGTTTTGTAAGTATGCTGGGGGAATACCATCTTGCAAAAACCCACCGGCCACTGTGGTCTCTCTTCTTCTATGGAAGGGCAGGGAGAAAAGAGAAGAGGAAGCCAGAAGATGGAGAGGAAAAGAATCCCCTCTCAGGTCATATCATCCTAATAGAGAAGACATCCTTGAAAATCAGACACCACTCTGGGAATGCAAAATACTCACAATCCTCAGCCCAGCTCCACCCCTTGCTTCCTTCACTTCAATTTTCTTCTTCTTCCGTTGTGTTTTGCTTTCAAGTCCAGAAAGGCAGAAATGAATGCCTGCTTTGCCTTTTGGCAAATCCTGAAAGCATCAGACATTTTATAAGAGGAGGCCTGGGATGGCTGATTCATGTTTTTTCGGGAAAGCTGATTACCCTCAGGAGTGTGTGCTGACAGCATACAAGCAGACAGTCTCTGTGGATAAGGTACACAGCTCAGCTTAAGACATGCTCTTCCCATTGCTGCCAAAGAGGGACGTTTCACTGGGCATCTTGAAAGCAGCTAAACAACAAGGCTTCTGCTTCTGCCTCTCCACCCAAGCTATGACTGTATCACTAGCAGCAAAACATCTTACTTAAACAAAGATGGCCCAGATGCCTGCGATAGTGTCAAGGCTGGTGTCAGATGTGGATTCTACACCTCTTTTAAGGTCAAGGTATTCAGAAGGTCAGTGACAGCCAAAAGAGTTCATTCATGTAGGGTGGCAAATACCTGATGTTTGCTGCTTAGAACAGCAATGCCATACTCCCACAACTAGCCAGCCTCCCCAGCCATCTCCCACATCCTGTGTGTCCCCCGGATGCAGCTATCTCAGACAGGTCACACCAAGTGCCTCTTCCCAGCATGAGAAAGCATCCATGACTGCAGGAGCCTAGCTCTTAAGGCTGGAATGGACACCTCAGTCTGGCTGAGACTAACCCCAGTGGTGCAGGTCTCTCTTGGTCATCAATTCTATTGGCTCACCTTCTCCTTCTTGTACTCTGTCTGATGCTCCTCATCTCCTGTCCAGTTTCCCCATTCTTCTGTGGGAGCTTTCCAGTCAGAGTCTAGGTCAATTGCTGAAGGATCATCTGTAAGGAAAAGCCTAAGAGTGAATTATGTTCAAACGCATGCCACTTCCCAGGCTCACATTAGTAACACAAAGAATATTTGTCATCTTCCTGCTTGCCGGTGGGATGTCTGGGTGTGCAAGTATGCACATGTGTCTTAAGCACATTTTTAAAAGTATACATTGACTGCTAATTCACAATTAGTGTCTCTTCAGGATGGGAGGAAAATTAAAGAAGGGCAGAAAAACACATAGAGGAACAAAAACCCTTCCAGCCTACACTTAAAAAAAACCCAAAAACCCAAGCTTTACAAAACTAATAGCATAGTTTGTCAAACATTTTCTTTTAATTTCATAGAGAAGGATTCAGACCCATCCAGAAACACGGCAGACACAGCAGGCTCTTCCACTCACTGCAACACAACATCCTGAGGGCAATTATTTGTATGAAAGAGTAATGTTAGCGAAAGATTTGTGTATTTGTTAGTGCTGTCATTAGTGTTTTCTTTACTATAAAAAAATAGACCCAAATGCATTCTTGACTTCATCTTCCTTTTCTTGAATGTAAGCCGGAAAGAGCATCACACCATAGACTTCCAAAGCTCTCTAACATGCAACTCTAAATATGGATGAACTAGATAACACCTACGCTGCATCAATTTTGATTATTTCGTGGGAGCTAGGCAAAAAAATTTAAAAAATCTTAGGTTTCTGTATACGCCAGCATCTGGTACCTTTGGAAATCTGCATGTAAGCACTCAGCTGCCTCTCCACAAAGCACAGGCAAAGGACCCTCAGGCAAGAAAGCAAAAGGGACCAGTCTAATTCATCTGCCCAAACTGAACGAGGTGCAAAATAGGAGATAAAACAGCCTAAGATGTTGAAAGGACTACTTGATTATTTCATAATGGTTTGATTGTAACAAACCTAAGTCTTATCCTAACAGGGAGAAAGGCTTTGAAAACATAGCATATAATAATAACTCTTAGATGATCGTGTCTCTTAAAATAAAAACGAATATAAAAACATCCCAAACTGGATGGAAAAACTTCTAGTTGAAGAAGGGCCAAACCCAAAAGCATGCTGGAGAAGATAAAAGAAAACTGTTTCCAAAAAGTTGCTCTGTCCAGTTTGCTGCCAAATGTTATAAACATGAGCATAAACATTGCTCAAGTTTCTCTATTTAAAACTCACGCCTTGTACATAGACAATATTTCTTTCCTTCTTCAAAAGGAACAGGAACAGGTATTTTCAAATGTGTTCCCACATAAAATTCCAGTCTAAGTATTTTTGGGAAATTAATGCATTTAGATTTGAGAGATGCACAATAAAGATGAATGAGTTAGATGCCTGAAGTTCGTGTAAGCCATAGTGTGGGATGCCACCACCAAAAAGCTTCTGCTGCTTCTCCCCAGATAGATATCTGAGGGTCTAGCTCAGATATCTAAATCCTCAGTTCTGGAGGATTTAGCTGTTGTGGCAATACCAATCTGCAGTCCCCACCCTGTAACTATGCCAGAGGGTACACAAAGGTGAGGACAGAGTGAGTCCCAGCTCCTCAGCCCATCCAGTGCACACTCTGCCTCTGCATTTTCATACCACAACTGTGCCACAGCAGCAAAAACTAAAGGCAAACCCATGCTGCCACTGCTACAGAATAAGCAAATTCAGACTACCAGGAAGGCACACGATATGACGCAGACACTAGGCACCAGGACTTTAGGAATGACATTTCTTCCTGAGCTGCATTGGCAGCAGCTCTGCCAATGGATGCTGTCATGAGCATGCAAGCAAAACAGACTGTAACTTAAGGAACACACACTGGAATCCGTGACTGCTGTTTTCATTTATTTAACTTCTAATCTTTCAAAAAGTACATTTACATACTTATTTTTAAGCATGAAGATAGTTTCAATGGCAAACTTCCTGCAACAGGAATTCATGCTTTACCCTGGTCATGCATGAAGCTTGGCTAGGCAGCAGTGGAAGCCTCATCTCTGACTTAGTATTCTCAAATCATTATGTCCTGGGGTGTTTAAGATCAACTCAGAGTAAACAGAAGTGCAATATAAGAATCTTTACAATTTACTGGATTTGAAGGGAAAATCAAACTAAGTGTATTTATCCTAGAAGTCTAGTGTAAAACCTCCTGTTGTGTAGCACATTTCCCTTCTACAGTGACATCTCCTGGAAAAGCTTTAAACTTTGAATAGTTTCTAATACTTTAAATCAGCAGCTGTTTGAGTCATAAATTCTCTCACAGGCTAAAACTGTTCAGAAATCTCTAGTAGGAGAAAGCTATGAACACAAAAAGAAAAGTTCCATGCAGCAGCAAGTACTCCTGTTCTCCTGGTGTGCTTAGCACTAAGGGAGGTGATCTCTCCTAGTGCAGCTACAGATCAACATCTTGATAATTTGTGCTGTTCATTTTCACAAAAAGCAGTGCTGTCAAATGTAATTTTTCAACTAAGTTCTTGCTTGCAACCCACTTCAGTCCCCTAGCAGCTCCACCCAGACAATTCTCTGTTCTGTGCTGGCAGCAGATACATCCCACTTGCAGAAAGTATTTCACAGGGCCAAGGTAATCTCTACATATCCTGTGTAATGAAGATAATTTAAGAACCTGATTGGTGCTACACTGAAGGTGTCTTCAGAAATCAGGGAGGCTGCAAGCACCTCTACAGGCAGAAAGTCCATCACAGCACTGAGGATCCAAACAGCCTTGCTTTCCATCTGCCTGTGTAATGGCAGGGAGCAACCAGCTGAGCCCTGGAAGGTGTTGAGGAACAGGCAAATGGTGCCACACAGCAGCAAGGTCTGGTGAAATTGGGCAGTAAGCAAGGTCTCTATGACAGCTAACAAAGAACAGACCTCTACAGGCTGAAGATAATCATCTGGCCTGGGAAACAAAACCAGAACAATATGACAGCAGAAGTCAGTTTGTGGCACTGAGAAGAGGATAAAAAATTTTGTAGTTCAGACTTGCAAGTTTGGATCCTATACTATCAGCATCCCTCTTTGGTGGGCGCTCCCCCAGTGTGGTCAGCAGAAACCTGAGGGATAGCAATCCTTCATCTGGCAGGGCAAAATCCTCAGTGAATCTCACATTGTCTGTGGAGCTGAGCCTTCTGTAGCTGCTCCAGAAAACCCACCCCTTTGCAAAGGGCTGTGTAATGAGCACAGTCCTAACACAAATCCTTGCCAACCCCTCACTTGTAGACTGAGTGGCATCCATTCAGTGCAAATGGATGGACGATTTTCATTCTAAAGGTTGCATTTGTGCATAACAGGTCAAAATTACTGCTCCCAACAGCTGCGTATAAGAATATCTCATTTGGCACCTTCCTTTAGTATAATTTGGTGGATGCTAAAATACCAAATAAATTCCAGACTGAAGAATTCTTTAATTGAAAGAGATTGTTTATTGCCATGAAACAAAGGAATTAAAATTCATTTTAACCCCAGGACATAAGGAAGAATGGAAGTCAAGAGACACAGGATCTTTCTGAAGGTTTGAGGGAAAAATCTGCCTTGGCAATCAAGAAGGATTCATTGGGAAGATGCCAAGTCATGGGTAAAAAGACTGCCCTCATGATCATGAGACAGACTGTGTTTTTGAGGCAGAATGTGAGTCTTCTGAGACTGCCCTGCACAGTTGCCAAAGCACAGGTCCACTGCACTTGGAAGCAGATGCATGGGATAAAATTAGTATTTGCTTGCCTTGGAACCAGACACAAGTGCTCTAAAACAGCCCATCCGGCCACACTGTGTGGGTTGCACATTTTGAAACAGTAAAATCTCCCCCAGTCTATAATGTTTTGTGAGACAGCTGAGCGTAAGTGCATAAATGTCACCAAAATGGCAGTGGCAGATGTGTGGTATAGGTTCACAAAGGCAGTATTGGGAAACATGCAAGCAGTAAAGCCATTGATGTAGAGCACAGGAGACAGAGCAAGAGGATCTAAAGCACCTCTGCAGTACAAGGGAGAAAGGCAAAACCGAAGCAGTTCCCAGGCTCAAAAAATAAAGTGAATTATGCCAGCAGCAGATGAAATTCACCCTCTCTTTTTGTTTCTTTGTGACAGGGATGAAAATTATGTAAACACTAAGGGAGAGCAAGGAAAAATGAAGATGAAAGCAGTTGCCCACTTTGGGGCCCACATTCCTCATGGAAGAGTCCTGGTAATCTCAACATCCTGGTGGGACTGCAGGCATCAGTGCTAACCATATGGCTTTAGCTTCAAGATACTGAATACACTTAACTAACAAAGGCTTAGATTGCTAAAGACAAATTGTTTGAATATACAGAGACAGTGACTGATGACAGAATCACAGAATCACTGAGGTTGGAAGGGACTTCTGGAGATCAGCCTGCTGCTCACAGCAGGCTCAGTTAGGGCAGGTTGCTCAGGGATGTAGCTGTCTGAATTCTCAATATCTCCAAGGGTGGAGATTTCACAACCTCTCCGTACAATCTATGCTGATGCCTGACCACCCCCTCCATCAAAAAAAAGAAAAAAAAAAAAAAAAAAAAAAAAAAAAAAAAAAAAAAAAAAAACACAAACACCCACACATTTTTGTGTGTAAATGTAATTTCCTGTACTTCACTTTATGCAAGTTGCCTCTTGCCCTCTCAGCAGACCAGAGACAAACACCTTATCAGGTGTGCGGATTTGAACTAATTGGAGGATTTGAATGAGAAATTAGGCTATAGGCTGAGAGAGGAAAGCACAGATGATGCTACTTCCCTCAGAGCTCTACTGAGAAAATAAACCAAAATGTTTTAAGAGTTGTAACCCAAATTTAGATAAGTCAGACTGCTTCAGACCACTCTGGGGCTGTGGCTGCTCTTGCATGGCTCTTTCTCCCTGCTTTTTGTATCTGATTCTGAATAATTCCACTTCTTTTCCTACTGCTAATCACCAGGGAACCTGCCTTTGCCTATCTGCTGCATTAACAGATGGTGAGATAAGGTTGAGGAAAGGGGGAAGGTGGCAGGGGTGGTTGGTGACCCCTCTTAGGGATTTTGATCTCTGGGAGGGGTGTGGTGTTTCTGTATTACCTTTTTACTGTATATACCTGTTATACATTGTAAATATCTGCTTGTATATTGTGCATTGCTGTAAATATAAAGCTTCATTCATTAACTTCCGGCCAACTGAGTCCTAGCCTGGGTCATTTCAAAGTTGGGGGGGGGGACAGGTAACTGCTAAACCACCACATCAGGTCATTCATACAAATGCATGGACTCTGCTGGGTCACCTCTAGTATGTCCATGCCTGTCTTATACTGGTGAGATACTGGGGAGCCCAGAAATAGGCACAACACTCCTGACATGATGGTGACTAATAATTAGCCATCAGCAGCCTGTATCATTAGTGAATCTCATCTCATCAGTGCAGCTAGGTGTAGCAGTCTTTCAAATACTCCAATACCACAATGACCATGCAGTTTTCTAACTAACTTCCTCTCTTCCTCTATGTATCTATGCTTTCAGTTGTGGCAACATTATGCCTCAAATATTTTGTGAGTTAGGGTGCTAACTTCACAAAATGATAACCTGATGCAGAGTGGAGAGCCAGCTAAGGCTGCTCTGCAAGCCAGGGCAGAGGCAGAAGTCCAGCACTCAGCTCCTGCTGTACCAGCCCGACACAGGAACAAAGAATCTCATTAAATGTACTGATCTGGATTCGATAAAATGACCCTAGCTCATACTCAGCTTATGAATGGCTTTTTTTTTTTTTTTTAGTTCACAGGCCTGCAAGAGCTAACAGGCCTTGTTTAACTGTCAAAATGCTCATTTTGCCTGCAGTGCAGACCTTAATGCCAACCATTACCTCATCTAAAGTTTGTGACACTCCCCTCTGCATCAGTATGAAGGCTGATAATTCTAATGGAAAAAAAACTTACTACTAGTAAGAAGCAAGCTGTATGTCAGGCAGAAAGCCTTCCATTTCTGCTTTCAGTCAAAATGCTTCTGCTCTGACATTTGCAATTGCAAACTGCTGAATTTGCTCCTGTGTTCTGCTCTCAGGCAGACATGGCACCAAAAAAAGCAGAGCTCTGCCTGGCTCTGCAACTGTAGATCAAATCCACATTGTTCCAAGTGTGACATGTGCTAAATGCAATGCAAGGAAAGGCTAATGAAGAGTTGCCTACATTGCCACCCTCCTTCCTGCAGGAGCAAGCCTGGGCTCAGCAGTCACAAAGGGCTGAGCATTCACCAGTGGCAACGTGGGGGTAAACAAACAAAACTCTATGGGAAGGGAATGCTTGGGCCTGGATTTTAGTTTTGGTTGGTTGTTGGTTTTTGGTTTTTTTTGTGTTTTTTTTTTTTAAAGCAGACAATGCTATTAATAAAACCTTCTGATGGCCAAGCCCATGCATTTGCTGCAGAGCCTCAGTTAACATTGGGCAGAAGAACAAGATTACAGCAGCCTTTTCTCCTCAGTGTATTCAACCACTCTGGGCTGTCCTGTGCTTAAGGTAATCAAAGCAGCTACAGAAAGAAGGGGTCATCTCAGCTCATCAACCATCATTCCTACAAGAGCAGAGTAAGGCTCCTAGCATCGGGGGTATAAATAGCTACTTCACTGAATCCTGACCAAAAGGTCAAACGAAAAGGTCATCTAATACCCACACTGTTCATGCCAAATTCTTCCAGCCATTCAGGAGTCACACCAACCTTTCAAGTAGATTTTGTTAAGGGAAAAAAATACTATCCATAACAAAGACTGAAATCTTAATTGCGCAGACCACTGGAGCTTGATTCTGTATTTGGGTTCTAGGTATTACAGAGGAAATTTTAGGTTTTGGCAAAGGTGCTCCATGCTCTAGTAGCATTCTGTCCTCTCCACAGCTGTTCCCTGGCCACCCCACCAAGCCCAGGCTGCAGGCTGCCTGGAAATAGGTCACTCAGCCCCACCTTCCCCACCCAGAGATGGGAGAGAGGGAAACATAATGCTTCACTTATGAAAACCAAACCCAACTTTGAATTAATTTCATAGATGTAGTAATCTGAGATGATTGATAATGGTTTTGTTTGTTTTTTTTTTTTTAACCACAGAGCCCAATATTGTTGCTTCTGACTCAGGAAGTCCCTGACCCACTCACTCTGCTGAGTTAACGGAGGGATCGCCCTGTGCCTGCCCTGTTCCTGTGCATATCTGCAAGCAACTGCTGTGTGCAGCTGCTGGAGAGAGGACACAAGGTTACAAGGAGCCTGCAGACAGCCTCCCTGCAGCTGGTCTTGCTGCTCAGAAGCTCTAATTACACTGTACACAGCAGTGTGTGTGCACAGAACAACATTGTACCTAAGGAGTCCTTTTTGGTGGGTCAACTTCTGCATAAAAATATAAATAAATTGCTTATTCTCACCCTCCTCAAAATTTCCATGCAGACTGCTTGCAGCTCTCACCAAGCTCACAGCAGGGCTAGGCACCTGCTCAAAACCAGACCCAAACTAGATTTCTTCCTTACCTCTACCAACTTTGTGCAAACAAACCATATAGGGAGTAAACTCTGACTTTAGAGGCTTAGGGAGCAGACTTCAAAGGATATCAGCATTATTAGGCTTGTGTTTCAATAGAAGAAGAGCAAAGAGACATACCCTGTCCCTGCCATGCATCGTCTGGGGGGAGTAAAGTTGAGTTGGTGTGCCAACAGCATCTGAAAGGACTGTCCTCAGATGACTTAGTCTTCACATTATCTGCATACAAAAAAAAACCCCAAAACCTAAAACAAACAAACCCTCTCAAACCTAAAGGATAATCACAGAGGTATATTCACATTATTAAAACCAATTAATCATGCTTTTATCTGCTTGCTACATCACAATGCTAGGATGTTATGTAATTTAAGACACACATTAATCTATGCTGCTTATCATAATGGATTCGTTAATGAAGGCTGGACAAGAATACTATATGCATAAGTTATTTACAACAACCCACTCAGGAGTGGCTACACAGGCAACATTCAGAGATGTAAACTGCTGACACATCTCTGCTGGAGGTGTAAGAAGGGAGCTATAGTTCCCGCAGAACAAAAGCCATAGCCAATGTATCCAGCTCCAACCCCCACCACCTCCAGTGAGAAGGCTTCTGCTCATTCTAACACAAATCCATAATTACCAAATGAATTACTCCCAGAAAGAACACAGATGACAGAAAGTTGATGGAGCAAAAAGGAGAGTTAAAGGTCTTTCGAAGATTATTTTTAACAACTAAAGCAACCAGAAGGATCCAAGTGCCTCTCTGAACAACTCCTCTTAGCCTCTTTCTGAGGTCTGCACATAGCAGTCTTCTTAATTTCTTTTGTACACATCTTTTTTTCTGTATCTCTAGTTCTTCCTTTCCCCTCGATTTTTTTTTTCTGTGTAAATGCAGATGTTAACAAATATTTCTCTCTGTTGACTACTTGTACATCAGGAGCTGCCTCAGTCCACTGGTGCAGTGTTAGAAAATAAATGATTAAACATGGTCTGTATTATGACTACCAAGTGAATGTCAGCTTTATGACTTACAACACACACACTATTTTGTGTGCAGGTATCCCTTTATATGTATATTTGCTTGACATTCAGGATGAGACATTGCATTCATTAACCAGTTGGATCTCCAGACAAATTTGTGTTTCTGGTAGGCAGAGGATGTATGAATCAGGAGTGCCCAGAGTCAGGCAGTGAGGAGGACTGACAGTTGCAGGGAGAGGCAAAGTGAAAGCCAGAAAAGAATCTCAAAGTTTAATGCAAAACTAGGAGATGCTCCATCCTTCTCAAGGCAGTTTATGGAGAGACTCAACCTGAAAACCCCTGTCTGTGCTAGAGAGCAAGCTGCTGGCTAGGCAGCCTCTAACAGAGGCTCTCCAACCTGGGCATTTGTTCCCTCCCCTTTTTTGAAATTCTCTGAGTTTGTTGTTTATCAGAATGCAGCAAAAATCTTCTGTGGAAGTAGACCTAACACAGCATTTTCTGGGGAGGTAATTTATTTTTTTTTTAATTTATTCAAAGAAGTGCTAAATAAAATGCTACGAAGTCACTCCTTAAAATTCTGCTGTGCTGGATTGCAGATGCAAGCAAGCTCTGCAAGGGAGAGTGACTAATGAAATGTGGCAGCAAGGGAAAAGACCTATATGTGAGCAGTAATAGTACTTTTAAGCCAGTCACCTAAGAAAGCAATAGAAGAATTCCGAAAGGAGTCCGAAGAAAGACCACTCACCTAATTCCCTGGACAACTCTGATAATGTCCCAAAGGTCACAGGACAGGATTTTACTTCTGCAATATCCCATGTTCCTGCATTAAAAAGCAGATAAACAATAACCCAAAATGTGATGCCATATTCACAGGTGGCAACAGTAGTTTCTGCCTGAGACTCCCAATTGCATTACAGCCCTTCCATGCTCTTTCAATCTCAAGCCTGCAGCCAGTGCTGTTGCTGGAGAAGAATGAAGAAAGGTGAAACTATCTTCTGTGGATGGAGAGAGTCCAGCACTGTCAGCATGAACACCTTCTCAGTCCTTTAAAGTGAACATTACACCAGCATGGCACTTGTCTGCGCTTACTCAAATTCCTCATCCACCTGAACTGAAGTCCCCTTTATGCACAACTGCCACAAGTTGTCATCATGTATCAACTTGGAATTTGGCCTTTTGAAAGCATTAGAGTGAAAAAATGGTAGTAATGTTCTCCCCCAGTCGGCCCTATACTTTGCAAAAAAAAAAAAAAGAAGTCTAGCAGAGCAAGCAACTCATGTAAGAGAGAGCTGAGACCATCCTCTGGGTCACCAGACTGGGTTACTGCTACTGAAGGCAAGTCATCATATGGCCTTGTACACCAATTGATCCAGCCATCAGGAATTGATTCATCAGTCAGATTGTAATGCAAGTAAAATGCTTTAAAAAAATCATTAAAAAGAATTAATAACCACTAAAAAATTTTACTCGTAACTCTCCTACCCTACCAGAAAATCAGAAAGAGTGATACAAAGACAGACATAAAGGTCAAATTACCACCTAGTTGTTAATTACTAGTATTGATCTAGAATCTATAGTGTCACCAACCATAAAGATATAATGTGAGACATAACTTTGCCATAAAAGCTAAACCATGATGGAAATGAAAAACCTGCAAATACCAGTGAGAGAGCTGATAAGGCCTAGTAATTCATACCTTTGCTGCTTTTCAGGTGTCTAAGGTTTTAGAGATTCAGCTTCCTATCTGCAGCTTGTTACACATAGAATGTCCTGACACCACACCTGAGACCCAAGGTAGCTCTAAATTACCTCACTTGGACATCCACAAGGTATCCAATCATAGAATCACAGAATCATAGAATCAGTCAGGGTTGCAAGAGACCCCAAGGATCATCTAGTTCCAACCCCCCTGCCATGCCCAGGGACACCCTACCCTAGATTAGGCTGCCCACAGCCTCATCCAGCCTGGCCTTAAACACCTCCAAGGAAGTGGCCCCAACCACTGGGCAACCCGTTCCAGGGCCTCACCACTCTCAAGGTGAAGAACTTCCTCCTCACATCCAATCTGAATCTCCCCATCTCCAGCTTTGCTCCATTCCCCCTAGTCCTGTCACTAGCTGATAGCCTAAAAAGTCCCTCCCCAGATTTTCTGTAGGCCTCCTTCAGATACTGGAAGGCCACAAGAAGGGCACCTGGGAGCCTCCTCTTCTCCAAACTCAGCAGCCCCAACTCTTTCAGTCTGTCCTCATAGGAGAGGTTCTCCAGCCCTCTGATCATCCTCGTGGCCCTTCTCTGGATGTGCTCCAGCATGTCCACATCCCTCTTTGCAAAAAAACATCAATCAGCTGGGAAGCTGAGCAAACTGTGCAGGTACAGTACAGCACTGGCATGGACAGACTACTTCTGACTGTCAAATATCTAAACTGACTTAGGAACAACTTGCCTTATATTGCTTTGAAATACACAGATATTCCTTGAAGCCTAACCCTGACCATGTGTGAGCATCCTTATTAGTAAAGACTTTGGTTGCAAAGGAACCAAAGACTAAACATCTGTGGATAGAAACCAAGTTACACCGAGCAGGTATTCCACAACACAGAAAAAGCTCCTGCCAAAAAGACACCTGTTTTCACATTGCTGGAAAATAAACAACAGCTATCATGACTCAAAGAGGGTGGACAACACTGCATGTATGCAAGACAAATGTTGGTGCTTCTGTACTCTGCTGGGTACAGTTATTCATGAAGCTTTCCCTCTGCAATGCTCCAATGATGACACTCACCTATGTTGGAAAAAACATCCTCTTCTAATTGGGAGGGTGCTGATTCTTCCTGTGAGTTTCCTGAGGCCTTCAGTACAGTCCCACACTCTGTCCTGGCAACAAGAGCAGCTTTTCCACCACCACTGGTGTCCTTTGTGAGTGGCCATACTACTCCCTTCCCATTCCAGTCAAAGGTTGGCTCAGCTGCTGAGCTACCTGGGAATGCTCTGCTGGGGTCTTCTTGGGAATAAACATTGTGAGTCATCATTATTTTTAATTACAATGAAGAATTTGTACAAGCGAAACAGCAGAGCAATTCCTGATCTAAACCCATCAGATGTAATGGCTATATTATAACTGAAATTATTTACAGATACAACAACAACAAGGAGAGCCCCTGGAATGGGACACTAAGGCAGCAAACATAAAGACTATGAGAAGGGGGGCACCACATAGTTCAGCAATGAGTCCCACAGGACATGACAGTGAACCACAAAGGCCTTGAGCATCCTTCCTTGACTGCAAGGGAGGTTCAAGGCCTTCAGAGTCCAGCTGGGAATGAGAGCAGTAAAAGCAGATAGAGAGAACAGCGAGACCTCCAAGGAGAAAGAAAGCAAATCTCTGGGATGTTGGTAGTTCAAGGCTGCTAGAGAAATCACTGCCAGACATATGGATATTATAAATAATGACAATTATCTCCAACATCTTTTGTTGCAAAGGACTTCTAAAGCACTTTGTGACTTCAGCCTTCAGAACAGCAAAGCCTTTTTCTGGGGCTCTGAAAAGGAGAAGACAACTACCAATGTCAACCCCGCCTTCACACAACTTAATGCTGCTGCTGCTTCTTCCTTGCTAGGAAATAGCAATCAGCACTTGGCAGGGTTAGGGCTTCTTCCTGGAAGATCACATTTAACTGCTCTGTAAACATCTGCACTAAACAGGGCCACCATGATCACCTAGTTCAACCTGCTGCACAACCTAGGCTCCAGGACTGCACCAAGGACTTCTGGTGCTTCATATGTGACTTGGTCCACTGAGCTCCCTTCCCGTAGCTCAGAAAAACATTTAATGCCTACACAGGCTTAGTGTTAACCATACATTCTACACATGCAGCTTGCACATGCAGCTGGCACCAACAATGCCAAGAGGCAAACTTACATGAAGAGAGCTAACTGTGGACCCATCCACTTTGCTGGAAAGCAAGTAGAGACTTCAATACCTTAAGCCTTTAGAGACCATCACACAGATATTTAGCTCCAAGAATAATCAAAGAGTTAAAAATATAAACTTTTGATATTTAGCTCTGTATAATTCAGATAAAGGAAGTGGTCCCTAAATGTCTGTATATTTTCAGATTAAAATTTGCTCTTAACTTGTCCTTTAATTTTAGTAACACATCTGTGAGCACTTTTAAGATAGTCTATTGCAGACTGTCCTCAAGTACCCACATTTATTTGGCTCTGTCCCCCAAATCACAACTTCTACCTTAGCTTCTAAGTTACTCTAATATGTTAAATGTAGTATATCAATAGTTTTATCACATGTAATTTAAACATTTCCAGTGTTATAATAACATAATTACTAGAAATTTATATAGGCATGGCAGACACTTTGAAATGACTAGAGAAAAAACGGAATTGAGAGAGCACAAATCACTGTTTTATTCCATCTCATTAGGGTATGAGTATATGCCCCTTCTGTAGCTGTTCAGCCTGAGCAGGCCTGTATTAAAGACCTTGTTTGGAACTTGGTAATTTGCACAAGCTTTTATACATCCATTGTCAGAAAACTTCTGTCAAGTCACACAAAAGTAACTAATCCACACTGCGCCAGACCTTTAGCAGATCTCAGATCTAACAGACATTTGCTTTCAAAGTCCTATGGGTAATACTATGTGTTCTAATGAAAGTCTCAAGTTAAAGACAAGCTCCCAAGTAAGAGCCCCCAGAGCTGTCTTTTCCTAAGTAAATAGCCTAAATAAGTGCAAAGATTTTGCTGCTGAGTGATGAATAGAGCAAACAGAAAGATGCTGGGAAGCGAGAAGAGGTGACAAGCCCAGACAGATCAGGTGTGGGAACTGAGCCTGTACATTTACCTTTTTGTTTCAGCCTTTCCTTCCTTAAGTGCCTCTTTTCTCGACTGCTGATCTTGGTCTGCCAAACTCCTACAACACAGAGCAAAGGTAATTTTCAACTTTACTGCTTTTATTGCCTAGCACCAAGAGTAAATAGTTTCTGGCAGTTTCTGATGCTGGCTGTAAAAGTGTGAAGGCAGTGAGTGCCTGCTTGGTCTTGTGCAACATCTGCTCTACGTGCAGCATTTTCTGTCTGCAGAAATGTATTACATGAGAAATCCCCATCACAAATCTGTCTGTTGTATGTCCTGGCTCATGTAGCTGCACATAGTCTTCGGTCCTTTGTGTCAGCTTGATGCAACACTCCTTTACATCAGAAGAGATGTCACAACAGCTTATCAACTGCCTTGTACATCTGACATGAAAATATTAACTCTCAAATGAGGTTTCAATTTACTGGCTTTCCCTAACCCTGAACATACCCTAGCACTTGTTATGCAATGTGGAGACCCTCTGATGTGCAGCTGAATTCCACATACTTTGATTCACACTGATGTGGCCAAGTACTGACTCCATCCACGCTCTGCATGAACCAAGAAGTCAGGGGAGGGCTTGGCACAAATGGCTCCTGAAGGGAAAAAGTCTCTGGATTTCACTGAGACAAACACTTTCTTTCTCCAAAGCATCCCCAAATAAAATACCAAAGAGTTCAGCTGGCTCATTTGTTCTAAAAACTAAACATCTTCTTGAAGGAAGCCTCCTTTCCTAGCAGCCTCACAGGCACTCCGCTCCTGTGGGCCACAGGGAGAACTCTGGTCCAGCAGCAGTGAGGGCTTCTCTTGCTCTCACCACCACACTAATCACATTATAATCTTTTAAGCCCAGAAAAGCTTAGATTGTGTTGTTTTCAGTATGACCCTTGGCGGGAGGAGGCAGAGAGGGGCTCATGGGAGGCAATGTATTTTTCAGTGAAATTCAAGCTCCCTGAGCCTTGCTGGCCTCTGTGAGATTTGCTTGTAGCCAAAGATCTTGGCTCCGTTCATGGACATGTGAGAAATTGGCTGCACATTACCGCAGCACCATTACCAGCCTCAGTCATGGGCACAACAAAATGTCGCCTGGGAAGACCACAGCTTCACCTGGGTATCAGCAAGACAGAAGCGACTCAGTTAGACTAAAAGCACAAAGACAGGACTCCACTACCCTGTAAACCTCTGGCTACTTCAGAGATGCATCTTCATCTGCAGATCTGCTATACCTGTGAACAGGGTAAGGACCTGAGAAGTGTGGCAGGAAAGCACATGGTCTCTGTCCATGTAGTTACAGGTAGTAAGGAGCAGATGATCCACATAGCTCTCAAACTGGCATTTTTTCCCAATAATGCAGAGCTCTAGAACAGTAAAGAAGGCTATCCTTTTGAGATATTTCATCCCACTTTATTTGCAAATATAAATTAGCTAACAGATGAGCCAGATCTTTTATTACCTTCCTCCTCTTGCAGTTTGTCTCTTTCCACAGAAAGCAAATCTTTGGGTACCTTCTTGTCTGAATACTGGGCTTTTCTCTTCTTCTTAGGCTACAGTATACAGGAGATCCATGGCACAAAGACAAAAATAGGTTATTCGTTACATTTCACCATGAAACAAAAAAGAGCCAGGGCAACAGTTTTGAAATGGAGACCACATGGTGGCACTCAGAGACAGCAGTAGGTCACTGAAGTCTTTAAGGAGGTGCAAAATCTGCTGAGCAGATTTTATTGCAAATTGCCAAATCAGTGAAAGCTATAGCTTTTGCCCTATAAAATTTGACTTATTGACTAGGTTAGAAGTCTGACTTTTTAATTCAGGTACCTGCTCTATAGTAAGATTTTAATTTGTCATTCCTAAGTCCTATTTTTCTTCCTAAAAAAGGAGAAAAATCTAAAATTATTTACCCCTTTTACAAGTGCTGAAATCAGGAGTTAGGACTCTGCCTATGCTTAACCATAATCATAGGTGTCTACAGCTTACACTAATCTAAAACGGCACAGCACTGGCTGAGGCCATTTTCATAGAGCTTGATGAAACAGTAGAGCTAACATTAAGCCTTCAATTTTGAATGTTCTAATTTTCACACAGTGGTTCTTGGCTTTTCCAGGGCAGGACACCCCTGCCAGGAATAGGCTTCCCAACCCAGGCTGCGGAGGCTGCTCATCACTTGGAAGTGGTTGTAAAGTACAGACCTTTTCCTCCACACTAGTACAAGTGCTCAATGCCCAAGAGGAAACCCTTGCCTAGACCCAGGGAAATGTCCCATATCAGAGATGAAACTGAAATACAGAAGATCCAAGCTCCCACTTGCTGTGGCAGTGATAAGCACCACAGTGTGACTGCAGTGCTTAGTTTTAGACAGCCTTATGTCCCCCAGTCATCTCTTAAGTGCCCAACCACAGGAAAAACACATTATCTTTAAAAAGGACTACCAAATAAGGAACATTCTGAAAATGAGTGTCTCTTGAAAGATAATAAGTAAACTCTTGAACTCTTTGCTGATACCTTGAGAAGCTTTTTCTCTTTGGTATTGGCTGGTGTTATAAGCTGGCCATTCACGGGAACCTAGAAAATGGACAGAAAAAAATGCATTATGGAATTTGTATGTGTGTATATATTATCTGTATGTGGATGATTACAACTATTTTAATACACTTCTACACTGCACATGATAGACTGAAAGACATAGCGAAATAAACCACAGGACAAATCTGGGCTAGAATTTGTGTCCTTGTTTCAATCCAAGTTAATTTATTCCAAATTAATTAGTGTTAGATAAGCCTTTATGAATGTAAATCCAGAAACCCTGCATAGATTTATTCCAAATCAGACATATTTGTGGTTTATCCTAAGATTTGTCTAGGATCAATGATGTTTTTCAAATAGGGTAAGCCTGTCTTAAAAAAACAGCACAGACAAGAGAAGGCTTATTTTAATTCTTGTTTACTGACTGGGGTGGACCTTATGGTTCCCCTCAAGCCTACCTGACCAACTACAAGAATAGATAGATTGTGTAAACTAAACCATGAAAGTTTAAGGACTTTTCAAATTACAGTTTGATTAACGTCTTGGCCATCTCAGAATTCACTGGCAATGGGTGACCTCCAGCTACAGGATGGGAAGGTGCAGTCCTGCAGCTGACACAACAAGGTCTGTGCCAGTGAGGGCCACTGAGGTGTCAGCAGAATCTGAGAAAACACAGACTCCCCTCCTACAGCTGTCTCTGTTTTTCCCTGACTCTTGCCCATCTTGTCCTCCTTATGCAATGTAACCCCAGTTTGATGCTGCCTGGGATTCCTTCAGTATCCTGAGACCTGTTTGGCTGCCAAGCTGAACTCGAAGGCATAGTCTGACCCAGGCTGTCAGCCTAGTCCCGGATTCAACTCCACCTCTGCCTAGGGCAAGGATGACAGGGAGCCTTGATGCCTGACAGATGAAGGCAGCCCTACAGGGAGCAAAACAGCCCAAAGCTGTCCCCTCGCATCACTAAACAGTGGGCACTCTCTCACAAGACGGTGATGAAGAGCTTCAGGTGCCTACAGTCCTCTGGAGGAAAGGAACACTGCTGATACATTCCATCTACTCCTCCTTCCCACTCTTACATGTCATCCTTTTCCTCAAGACATCGTGACAGAGTTTAACCGCACACATGCTGGCGGATGCAACCTGCCCCGGTTCGGGCGCAGAGGAGCAGCAGTTGCTGTGTGCTGTGATGGATGCAATTAGCAGGGTGAAGAATAAAGTGCAGTTAATGAAACAGAGAAGAGACAAATGAGCACGCGTCATAAAACACTGTACGGTAAATCAGGAAAACCTGAAACCTGTGGGGTTTTGTTTTTTTTTTTAAATGGAAAGGCTCCTGGCTGGCCAGATCCCTTCAGGCAACAGGGACACCACCCCAGATGCGAGAGGCAAAGCCTCAGAGCCACCTTGTGACGGGCGAGATTACTGCTCTCACACGTAGGGGGACAGAAGCCATTTTTTGGGTGTTATTCCGAAGGCAGTCCAAAACATCCTCAGGATCTGAAGCAGTTTCTTCTCAGAGAAGAAACAGAGTCTCTGTTGACGTCTGCAATTAGTTAGCAGTAAATAAAGCCCTGTGGGTGATTGCTCATGCTCGTCCTGATCAAACCCAGGCAGTCCAGTCAAAGGGCGGCAGTCCTTCCTTTAGCCTAATAATGCTTAGTTATTTTAGTATTCTGGAGATTTTAGAGCTATTTTTGGTGAGTCTCAGAAAGGTCTGATTTGAAATGCATTTAAAGATAGCATGACAGGCACCTGCATGCTGGCAAGTGTTTCATCCCTTGAGATGCTTGCTTGAAAACCCGTTACAAGCTTGTGGTGGACAAAGGTGTAGTGTGCATGTAGTAAGCTGGCATTCAGTTGACACAGTGCAGTTTTATCTGGAGAGGAAGCCCCAAAATAGCACACTTTGCTACTTACCACTCTGAACAGAGAGACAACACTGATTCTGGATCTTCCAGTAAAAAAAACATCACAGTAACAGGAGCCAAAATCCCTGTCTGATTAAATCAGTAATTCCACTCACTTCAAATTATAGGCTTAAACCAAATGGTCCACATCTCTTTTGTGTCCCTTAGCTGTCAATTGTAAACAATATAATTGTTTACAATTATATTCTTCTGAACACTCAGAATAACAAATAACACAAAATAATTGTTTCTGTGTGAAAACCCAGCCATCTTTTGTATTTCCCATGAGCAGTCCTCTCTGTTCTAAGACTCTTAGGTTCATTTGCTAGAGACACTCCATAAATGCCACAACAAACCAGACTGGCTTGATGGCCACACCATCCGTCAATGGGACCATGTCCAAGTGGAGACCAGTGACAAGCGGAGTCCCTCAGGGACCAATCCTGGGACCAGTCTTGTTCAACATCTTTGTGGGTGACATGGACAAAGGTATTGAGTGCACCTTCAGCAAGTTTGCTGATGACATCAAGCTGTTTGGTACAGCAGACATGCTGGAGGGCAGCGATGCCATCCAGAGGTACCTGGACAGGCTGGAGAGGTGGGCACAAGCCAACCTCATGAGGTTCAACAAGGCCAAGTGCAAGGTCCTGCATCTGGGTTGAGGCAATCCCAGGCACAAATACAGGCTGGGCAGTGACTGGCTGGAGAGTAGCCCTGCAGAGAGGGACTTGGGGGTGCTGGTGGATGAGGAGCTTAACATGAGCCAGCAGTGTGCACTTGCAGCCCAGAAAGCCAACCAGATCCTGGGCTGCATCAGGAGAAGTGTGGCCAGCAGGTTGAGGGAAGTGATTCTCCCCCTCTACTCCACTCTGGTGAGACCCCACCTGGAGTACTGCATCCAGTTCTGGAGCCCCTATTACAAGAGAGATGTGGACATGCTGGAGCATGTCCAGAGAATAGCCACGAGGATGATCAGAGGGCTGGAGCACCTCTGCTATGAGGACAGACTGAAAGAGTTGGGGCTGCTGAGTTTGGAGAAGAGGAGGCTCCCAGGTGCCCTTCTTGTGGCCTTCCAGTGTCTGAAGGGGGCCTACAGAAAATCTGGGGAGGGACTTTTTAGACTATCAGCTAGTGACAGGACTGGGGGGAATGGAGCAAAGCTGAAGGTGGGGAGATTCAGACTGGACGTGAGAAGGAAGTTCTACAGCATGAGTAGTGAGGCCCTGGAATGGGTTGCCCAGGGGGGTGGTTGGGGCCACAGCCCTGGAGGTGTTTAAGGCAAGGCTGGATGAGGCTCTGTCCAGCCTAATCTAGGGTATGGCAGGGGGGTTGGAACTAGATGATCCTTGTGGTCCCTTCCAACCCTGACTGATTCTATGGTTCTATTTTCCATATACTCAAGGGGAAAAAAATTCCACTCTGCCTGCATCAGGGAGAGAAGCAGGCTCTCTTACAGCATGGGAGACATAAAATACAAAACACAGGGAATTTTAGTGAAAATTTGAACTACTTAAATAAGGACAATCTTGAGCTCACACCATTCTTCCATTCTCAGGATGCTATTCTGTCCAATTGAATGTGTGAAAATACAAATACAACAATTCCTATGCAATATGAAATGTTAGGGGAGGGGGCATGACTTTTCTGCTATATGACACAGGACTTCAAAAAACCTGAATTTTATGGGATGAATACAAGAAGTGATGACTAAGGGAAGCCACACAACATCTAAGTGCAATATTCCTTTCCAATTTCAACAAACCCTTGTGATTTCTCAGTTCTGGTTACAAAATCTTCACCAGTTTCTGAAGGCTTTGCGAATGGACCTCCCAAATTAAGGCACTTTCATCAAGACTGCCACCACTAGCAACAGAAACAGCAGCGCCAACTTATGAGGTGAGGAGGAGGATGCTTTTTTTGCCTTCTTTTAGACATACACAGAGGATAAGAGACATCCCATCTCCTGTTAGCTTCTCTTTACATTAAGATGCTTCTGAAAGCATGAGGGACTACAGGCAGAGAAGAGGAGGTGTCAAGATTAAGGATATGCAACTGTCTTCCTCCCCCAGGCTGCCATAAGTGAGCACAGCCTGAGGCTGTACAGAGCAGAGAACTCCAGAGGGAAAATGTTGAGAGCAAAAGAGAATTAGCAAAGATGCAAACTATATTGTCTCTGACAGACTTGGCTCAGCTGGAGCAGGATCATGTTCCTGGACCTTCATACAAATGACAGCAAGCAAGTAGCTGGAAGTGCTGCAGTACTTTAATGCTTTGCTAGTCTGACTGCTGTATACTTTTACCAGACAAGCACAACATTTCCTACTTAAATTATATTTCATCTGCTAGGCAAACATTCCTTGCACCCTCCATCACTGATTAAGAGGTTAAAAAGATACTGTTGACAACCTTTTACTATATCCCAGGGGTTTTCATGCTGACTGGCTACTCAGCCCTCGATACCCACCTGGCACTCCTGAACTTTGCTGCATCCTTTCTAATGAGCAGCTGAGTGCAAGAAAAATACCAAACCTGACCACTGACTGATCATCAAATAGCTCACCCCTTTGGTGATGCTCTTCCTTCAAAACTGAAATATCTGTTGCTTCTCCACCATCCTTCAGTAGCAGCAGCAGTTCCATTCCTTTCATCACCAAGTATTTTTACAGAGTTCAACTTCCTTTCAGTGGAAAGGTATTATTCTAGCCTGACCTATTAAATCCTGCCTTTATCCAACCCCTTTTCATGCAGCAAGCAGGCTGTATGTCTGAAGAACCCCACCCTGCCCTATTCTTCCCTTTCCAAGCCCTTAGGATATGGGATTAGTCATGCTTCTATATCATGCCTTTTGGCCATTCTAAAAAGGAAAAAAAAAAGCATGTTCATTATTTTATTGCACTTAATCTAATGGACCAGTTAAAGAGAAATTAGTTTTATCTTTTTTTTTTTTTTAATGAAAAATGTCGTTTTGTAGAAAGAGAACACATCTAAACCCCCTGCATTAAGTAACTATATGCAGTCATTAGTGCAGTTACAAATACATTAAATATATGCAGAGAAATGGAATTGGGACTTTTAGTGTAATCAGACTTAGCATATTAATTTCCACTCACATTCTGTGGAACAATAGGAAGATTATTTTTAGTTCATGGTCATTTGGTTTGTGACCCAGTGGAACAGGATTTCCCCCCACACCCTATGCCTTTTTTTTTCCTCTATATATAACCTGGGGTTATATTTCTGATGATTGCTCTGAAACCTTTATTCTCTTGAGCTAGCATGTAATTTATTTCATACTGTTAATATAAATCTATCTAAGTCATGACGAAAGAAGGCAAAGGGACAGGTCTTCAAATGTTTAAAAGTACTGGGTTTGCTATGTATAATATTAATATTTTTAACGTTTCATAGTTATTATTTCCATAGCATGTATTACTAATTTTTAGTTGGTACTATTTGCTATTAATATTTATTAATATATAAACCGTATATTCAAAGCCATAAACCTGTACCCCATGACACTTAATTTCATGCATTTAAACAGTTCCATAAGGCTAGTCATTTTAACAAAACTAAGCACCTTTGTTAAGTGTCTATCAGGCCAGCAAGCCTGATCTCAAATCTCAGTGCCACCGACTGGTTTCAGGATTAATTAAAAATTATGTGAACAACATCAGCTTCAAGCTCCCTAACTGCCCTTTGTGCCACTTGGGTAATGTGCTTAAAATTGCCTTCCTCGAGGCAGCATTGCAAAGGTTTCCCCAGTAGAGGGATACTAGGACAGAATAAATGCGGTGTGTGAAACCCGAAGGGAGCTATTATATGCTTCACACATTGGAAATCAGGGAATTCATTTAAGAACATGAATAAAGATTCAGAAAATTGTTTTCAGCTACCACTTTCAGAAAACTCAAATTAAGTGGGTTAGACATTGGAAATGAAAGGAAGTAAAACCACCCTGTTCTGGCAACATAAAACCATTTCCAGATTTAAGAAGTACTTCAATTAAATTGTTTCCTAGTGCTCATTTCCACTGCAAAACTAAACTATTTCACCTTATGTTACACCACGAGACAAATGTGGTGGACTTAGGCCACAAGGCTACACTGGTACAGCAAAACCAATACCAACATATGCTAAATTAGAGAAAGAAAAAAATCTATTAAAAAAAAAAAGGAAAAAGAAAAAAGAAAAACAAATTTTTAAATTAGGACATTAACTTCCCTAAAACAAGCTGTATTACTACTAAACATCACTGTAGTCTTCAGTTTTCTCTGTAGACCTTCAACAAGCTGAGAACTGAGCAGAAAGTCTTCACCTCCGTCAGCACCCTCTGGAAGATCTGATCTTTGCTCCCTACAGTGCACACTATGAGTCAGACATTTGCAATACTGCTTGCAGTCCACTGTTTGCTCTCTAAAGATGTGCACACAGAAGCACAGGCTCAGGCACAGGGTAAGCAAACTAGAGGGCTGCTGTGGCCAGCCAACAGCTTGCATTGCTCCATCAGCAGACAATGAACAATTTGCATGACAAACACGTTGGGAAATAATGCAGCACACCCAGTTTCATTAATTCTGAATCAGATTTTTATAAAATCTGGTATCTGGAAGTAGACGTCCTGGCTAGTCTGGCTTTGCCACATGGTTCTTCCTGCTGATGGACTCCATCCTGGGAGGCTTACTTCCCAAACCAATGGGAACCAGGTGAATGGCAAAGGGCAAGCCTGCATCTGTCAGAGGAAAAAGTTGAGTTGATCAAGTTGATCAGCAGGCCACCAGACAGACAGAAAGATACCAGCTTTGAAGAAAATTACTCACTCCTAATAGCTTGAGAAATAATGGCACAATGGCAGTTTCTGCTAAGGTGAAAGTGGGAAGCCACCAAAACATAGTGGATTCATAAGCAAAGGAAACAGGCTCTTCATGCATGACAGAAGGAGATACAGGCACTTCTCTGGGTCATGCTCACTCATGACACAACACGCATGTGCCTGAAAAGGAGAGAGAATAAAGAACAGGGTCTTGGTTTGTGATCAATATTGTAGGTATTAACCACTTTATTAAATTTCCCTGACAAGTGAAAAATGTGTTCCCAGTAGGAAAATGGAGGGGAAATTACATGTGAAACACATGCAATGAGTAGAGAGAGTCACATGGGAAATGCACACTGGGAATATGGGAAATTTTTCTCATCATTTAAGGTGTCTGGCAGAGGAAAGAAAGAGGTGGTGGTGCTCCCATCAAGTGGCTACACTGAACCATCAGTGCGGAAAACCTGTTTCTCTGCACATATTCACAGGGATGAATTTGCCCATAGGAATCCCTTGAGCACTAACAGGTAGTGAATACAGGCTGATGACAAGGAGCCAGAACTGCAGTTGTAGCCATTCTTACCCAAAGAGAATTCCAAAAGAAAAATTAGAGAAGCAGACCTAGAATGCTGCTGCCTATGTTGCACATCCTCCCATTGTGGGCCTGCCTTCCCAGCATATACTGGAGATGACATGCAGAAGCCATAAACGTAGGAAGCAGACAGGTACCTGCCTCATCTCAGCAGCTCTTAGCGTCTGAAATGACATCTAAGGAAAGACAGATTTCCCCAGAATGAAAGCAGAGGTAAAAATCAGTTACCTGGGATTTGTGGTTCTAGCTAATTAGAGCAGCATTACAACAGGGGATCATGGCTCCATTTTAAGGAGGCAACTACCAAACTCCAACACTTTCCAGGAGGATACTTATGAAATCAATTCTCATCCAAGACATCTGTATGAAAATAATTGTGCATCTATGATGTATTGGCATGAAAAGTACCATATAGCATGAAAAGGCAAGAGACAAGGTTTGTCTTTATACCTCTGGTGCTGAGAGGATTGATCTTTAGATCTGGTGTTGTTAAGCCACCCCTGCAACAGGCAAAAAGTATTGCTAGTTTTAGAAAGATAATTCTAAAAAGCAGAAAGCTGTCTTTTGGGATGCATCAGATAATACTTGCTTTTGTAAATAGCCTAAGGAAGGTAGTATCACTGCATTTGTGCAAAGCTGCATGACTGGACTTAGGAGTTTGCAGAACAACCCAAAACCTCTGAATAAACATAACCCCTGAAACTCCACAGTAACATTGTTCAGACCAGTTGTCTTCCAGCAAGTCTTGTTAGCAATTTCCTAAAAGAATCTTAATAGGGAAAAGGCTGTCCTGAAAAAGACTAAACACCCTGCAGCATCAGTCCTAGAGATTTTTTTTTTCCCTGTGGACAACAGACATAATGTAACTTGTTATGTGTGATGCATAATGAGATCACATTCAAAATGTGCTTTTCATGATTGTGTTGAGGCCATGCAGCTATCTGAACAAAGTTTGTTCCACTGGCTTATTTCACATGGGCTGTGAAAGCAATTTAGACTGGGTCTTACCGTGCACAACCTGCTCTGAGGCTAGAAATCTCTCCAGCCTTTTACTCTGCTTCACATAAAGTTAACAGTTAACTTGACCACTGCCTGACAGCAGCACTGGCATTGGCAGAGACCAACACAGTCATGTATTTCATTGGCGTGGACTTGCGAAGGATTTGAATGGAGGTGGCTGGGAGCTGCAAGCTGGGAAGGAGCCCTGCAGATTGGTGACACTGCACTCTCTAGCAGAGGCACCCTGACTGCCTATTGCTGTGGGGTACAAGGAACGGAGATCAGCCCTACATCTGAGGAACTGCAGCACTGTACAAGCAGATTCCCCAGGGAAGGCAGTCTTAATGCCTACTCATGGGGCAGCAGCTGGGAATCACCAGCAAACATGCATTCCCAAAATGAAAGAACAATTAACTGCCTAGTTTCTTTTAATTCAGATCTTGAATTATGCACCACTTCAAGATATGCAGATGTTTGGCTGCTGGGATGTATCGACACACCTGAGCACTGGAGGCAGTTTGCCTCTTGGCTTCATACCTCAGCAGACCAGCAGAGAGGGGCTCCCATCCTGTGATATCTGTGCATCCTGGCTTATGGCATGGATGGAAGACTGCTATCAATAATATCTGTGATGCTGCTTTGGTTGAGAACTTCATATGCAAATTTTGGTGTATGAAAGGTGCTCTGCTGTTCTGGCATACTTGCACTGGCTAAGTGCCAAAGCAACATGCAGCATCTTACACTTACGTAAGGAGATAAAGTTTTTGCCTCAAGGATATGATGTTCCAAAGACAGAGATAACATGATGGGAAATGACAAGGAGCAGTGGAGAATGGGGGGAAAGGAAAAGAAAACAAAAGAGACAAAGAGAGAAGAGAAAGGCAGAGTACTGTTATGAAAAGACGTGCCTGACTTTTTCATTTCAGCATGCAAGATGTTTTCCTCGGGTTATCTTTCTTTAGTATCTTTTAAGTGATTTTTCTTCTTTTCATCCCCCACCTCCTTAGGACCATATTGTGCCTCCTCTAGTCCTACAGAATAATCAGTGGGTCTCATACAGAGGATGGTGCTACTCTGTGTAAATGTGACTGCTGAAGTCCAGCCCCTAAAGGGCAGGAATTGCTCAGTGCAGCAAAGGATGAGATTAAGTATAGAAATTGCAGATGACTGTAAACAAATTTATCCCTTCAGTTTATCTCTTCCTTTTCTTCTTTGGTTTCTGTTATTCAGGCCTGTGAGGTACAGCATCTCTGACTAGAAACTATCTGTCCAAATTGATGTTTTTAGCTTGAACTAATAACCCCACGATCATTACAGCATCAGGCCTGTCTCTGTCAACAATGTGGTGTCTGCCCCTATCTGTCCCATGCTGCCTCAAATAACTGGTGGCTGTGCATAATTTAAATGCATTCTGAAACCAGGTCAGGTTATCTAGTATTGATGATTACAAAACGTTTTTTTAAATGTTGTGAATTCCCTCTTCCTCCCTTGACATGGGCAGTTCTGTTCAGATTGCTTTTTGACTTAATTGTTCTTTACTAATGCAGGAATAACTGTGCTGTCAGGCCAAGATTCTGCTGTTACTGGTGAAAGACAAAAAATACTCTGAAATGGAATAGTCTATTAATATGTAACTGTAATATATCTAGAAGTTAAAACCTTCATGGCAAAATAATAAAACATTGAAAACGAGTGCTGTGATGGAGGTCTGACGCATTTGTGTTCATGAAGAACAAAACCACTTATTTTATAGCCTACCTAAAACCAAAATAAACCAAACACAACTCCAATTCAGTTTGCCTTTCTCCGAAGTGAAACCTAGGAGAGATTAGTAGCAGATAAAAGCATTCACAAATGCTTGATGTACTAGCTTTAAGCACATGCTCACTTGCATTGAGTATGTTCTCCTGAGAGTTTTGCTTTCCATATTGCAACACCTTGGTGAAATTGTTTTCTGTAATTTAAGATGAGCTTTTCTGCCACAGACAGCTTACAGCAACACAACCGTGACAATGTCATACAGAAACTTCATGGCAGTGCTTCATACCAGACTCACAACATGTATTCAACAAGGTGGCCATGGTCATCAGCTCACCACTACTAGCACAAATTAATGCAAGAATGACTAGTGAAGCTTTGGGTCAGTGTAAATATAAATTATTGGCACATTGCATCAACATCATAGCAGAGACACTATACATGTGTCCTCCTCCTTAGCCTGGTGGACAGTAGTTTTCTTAATTCTCAGCAAGGATCATGCCCAGATGATTTTATGATGTTAGAGAAAGTGGCAGAAGAAAGGCCAATCAAACCAGCAATCCCAGGCCAGGTGCTCTAGCAACCTGCTACCTTGCACTGGAATCTCGATGCCACCACGGGGCATCAGAACAGAATGCTGAGCTCCCTAACCCCTAAATCACCCTAAGAGGTTTGGGACGCAGCATCTCTAGGCTGGACAAGCTCCCCGGGCGTGCAGGATGATATGGGATGGGGTGAGATGGAATGGGATGGTTGTAGCCCGGCGAGGCTCGGAGCATGGAGTGCATCCGTAGCCTCCCGGAAGGGCTGCAGAGTGCAAGACAGGCAGGAGGGAAAAATGCTGGGGAGAATGAAGGATGCTCGTCCTGGGGAGACCCCCGTGTCGAGGATCGGGCAAAAAGCGAACCGTCTCGCCGCCCTTACCTGCACCGTGCGCCTTTGTTCCTCCAGATGCCGCGGCGGCAGCGCCCCAGCCGTCCGAGCGCCGGCGGAGCCATCCTCCTCCTCCTCTTCCTCCTCCTCC